>JAPXFQ010001724.1:0-74940 GCA_028564705.1 Apricaphanius iberus | reverse complement strand
AAATAACGGTGGGGTTGCAGAGGCAGAACTTCTTGCCCTCCCAGACAGAACCTTCGAATAATCACCAGCAGGCTAGAATCACAGTTATTCAGCTTTATTTATTACAATCATAAAACATGGGCCACCTCGGTTTCACGGTCCACATATACAATAAGACAGGGTCCAGTACTTAACTCGCCCAGCTGACGAGACCCCCCCCCCCGGGGTCTGAGCTTCTGACGCCGTCCAACGCCCCGGGGATTAACTTCCAAGGACGGCGGCTGGAACTGCACGATCTGGTCCAGTCAGCTGGCTCCGTGTTTAACAGTTTGTTGTGGTCTGAGCACCCAACTATTTCCCCGCCCTGGCTACCTAAAGGAGGCGACCAGCCTCCCCTCCTAACGCTGGAAACGCTAACCACCTGTCTGCTATCTTCGTCGCCGGCAGTCCTAACCAACTGCGAACGACACCCACCCCCCAAGTCCGGGTGCAGTAATGACAGGTCGACCTCTCTCCTCAGGTAGGTATGCTGCCTCTTTATGATCAACATCCTAATCATGCCAAACGCATGCCAGCTGATGTCCGATCACCACGCCCACCTGGATTTGTCAAGTCCCATTTCATCCACTTCACACTATCCCCCTTCTTGCCCAAAGGACTCGTCCCTGAGTCCTAAAATCCTGTCTCATAATCCTTGAGCCAAACAGGAGCTCTCCTTCGACGAACCACTCGTTGGTCCAAAACTACATGTCTTCCATCCTCAGGTTCCGGCTGCGAAGCCTGTGCACCAGTTTTAAGTTCCACTGCATTCGGTGGGGTAGGGTCACAAAAGTCCCTCCTCTGCCCAGTATCCTCAGCCCTTCCAGGAAAATGTCTCTCCAATTTCCCAGTGTCCGATTGTCCGCTGGCCCCCACATTGTCAGCTGATCCTTGAAGAGTCCTACTGATGTCAGGTTGACTGTCCTCCTGGTTTAGACTCTGTCCTGCTCTTCCTCGGGACCCCAACGGCAGTGGTGCTGCAACTGTTGAAGAAGTACAAGGCTTAAGTCTGTTAAAATGAATTACACTCTCACGCCCTCCCCCCTCTGGCACCAACTTATACAGCACATCTGTCACTCGTTCCACCACTATAAAAGGGCCTGTATACCGCCTCTGCAGCTTAGGACACACTCCCCGTTTCCTTAACTTGTTTCGAACCCACACCCGTTCGTCCTCAGAATAAAACTGGTAGTTGGCCCGGAAATCATATGCCCTCTTCTGTTGCACTGAGGCCCTACAC
Source organism: Apricaphanius iberus (assembly GCA_028564705.1). NCBI lineage: Eukaryota > Metazoa > Chordata > Actinopteri > Cyprinodontiformes > Aphaniidae > Apricaphanius > Apricaphanius iberus. The sequence goes on along the minus strand of JAPXFQ010001724.1, from coordinate 73,682 downwards.
TGATGCCGCTTTACCGCCTCTACAACAGTTGTCAGTGTATCCTTCATTCTTGTCACATACTCTTCCACCGAAGAGAATGGCTCGCCACTGTCTCGGTTCAACATAATGTCGACAGGCAACACAATTTCTCGGCCAAACAAAACTTTATAAGGTGTAACAGATGTGCTGGCGTGGACACTGCTGCGATATGCTAACATTATGTAAGGCAGAAGGGCATCCCAGTTGAGCTGATTGTCATCTACAAACGACATCAACATAGCCAACAGTGTCCGATTAAACCTTTCCACCAACCCATCTGACTGAGGGTGGTATGGTGATGTCCGGGATTTATGAATCTGCAGAAGCCTACACAACTCCTGAAATAACTTTGATTCAAAATTCCGACCCTGATCAGAATGGAGACTACGTGGTGTCCCAAACCGACACACCCACTCCTCAGTCAGAACCTTAGCAACCGTTTTTGCCTCCTGATTGGGAAGTGGAAAGGCTTCAGTCCATTTGGAGAAATAATCTCCTACCACCATGATGTATTTATTTTTTAACCCCCTCACAGGAAGCGGACCCAAAATGTCAACCGCAACACGTTCAAAAGGCCTAGATGTAAATGACTGCTCCAAAGGTGCACGCGGTGTTCCGCCCCACACCTTGGAAGAACCACACTCAGCACAGTCTCGGACCCAAGATCTTACATCTCTAAACCACCCTGGCCAAAAAAAACGATCCTTTATTTTACCTTGTAACTTCTGAACCCCCAGGTGCCCACCAGTAGGGACATTATGTAGCTGTTTCAGAACTTGATGGACCAGAGATTGTGGCAACACCACCTGTACCTGAGATGCGGCATCAGAATTTTGCGGCGCTACACGCACAAGCTTAGAACCCCGTACTTCAAGTTGGTTCCACACCCGTGCAAATGTTTGAAGTTCTGGGTCCTCTGGACACACAGCCTCTGAACTTTTACAGTCCATAATGCGTCTTAGAACGGGGTCATCCAACTGGGCCTGGTGGAGTTCATCCACCGCAGAGGCCTGAGCGACTCTTAAACCGCTCTCCTGTAGAGAACACACTCTCAGGCCTCCAGCTCCTTGGTGCTGTGTCCTCCCACCAGCTAAAACCTCCTCATTACCAGTAGGTAGTCTTGAAAGGGCATCTGCATTACAATGCAGTTTTCCTGGCCGATGAATGATTTTATACTGAAAACTAGCCAGTTGCTCCACCCATCTAGCCAGCTGTCCTTCTAAGCCCTGGAAATTATGTAGCCATCGCAATGAATTATGGTCAGTCCTTAAAATAAATTCTTTACCCAACAGGTAGTGTTTAAAATGTTTAGTGAACGTAACCATACTCAAAAGTTCTTTTTTTGTTGTGGCATATTTACGTTCCTGCTTTGTGAGAGCCCTACTAGCATAGGCTACAACCCGTTCCATTTCTCCTTCCGCCTGAGATAATACAGCCCCGATCCCCACTTCACTAGCATCTGTATCTAATATAAACGCTTTACTAGGATCTGGATAAGTCAGCACTGGCGCAGTTGTTAGACATGTTTTAAGTTTCTCAAAGGCCCCCTGGCAGTCTTCACCCCACTGAAACCGCTTCCCTTTCTCCACCAGTTTATGTAAAGGGCGTGCAATATCTGCAAAACCCTTCACAAAACGTCTATAATAAGACGCTAAACCCAAAAAGCTTTGAACTTCTGTCTGATTAGTTGGAGTAGGCCACCTTCGCACTGCATCCACTTTAGCTGGGTCTGGCATTACCCCCTCAGCTGAGATCACATGGCCTAAATAATGGACTTTTGTAGAAAACAGGTTACACTTAGACGGCTTAACCTTCAGATTAGCCTGCCTTAATTTCTCCAACACTTTTCCCAGGCGTATCAAATGTTCATAAAAATCACGCCCAAACACAATAATGTCATCCAAATAAACCAGGCAAACAGTCCACTGTAAATCGGCCAAAATCAAATTCATCAATCGTTGAAATGTACTTGGAGCGTTACACAACCCAAAACTCAGCACATTGAACTCAAAAAGTCCCTGACGAGTAGCAAATGCAGTCTTATGGCGATCTTTAGGGTCCACCTCCACTTGCCAATAACCACTGGCCAAGTCCAAGGTTGAAAACCACCGTGCATGTATCAGACTGTCTAAGGCATCATCTATTCGAGGGAGGGGATAAGCGTCTTTTCTGGTAACATCATTAAGTTTCCTATAATCCACACAGAATCGATGACCCCCACCTTTCTTTTTCACCAAGACCACTGGAGCGGTCCAGGGACTGCAAGAAGGGCGAATAATGTCGTTTGCCAACATACTGTTTAAATTAGCAGTTACTTCCTGCTGCAAATGGAGAGGAACCCTTCGAGGATGCATTTTAATAGCTGCAGCGTCTCCGGTATCTATTTCATGAGAGATCAACTGTGTCCTTCCTAGATCAGTGTCCCCAGTACTGAACACAGACAGATTTTGCTGAAGTAATTGTTGCACCATAGAAATTTCTTCAGGTGCAAAACCTCTCTCTTTAAGTCCAAACTGATTCATTAAGGACTCCACTGTCCAAGGTGAAGGTTCTCTGTTCTCCTGTTCAAAACCTTTTATCTCATCCTCTACCTCAATATCAGTAAACAAGGTGCCTACCTTCATGCCACGTTTTAATATTAGGGGATCATTAGTTACATTAATCACCCGTACTGGAAGCTGCCCTTGATCAACCTTACAAATCACTCTAGCAACAAGTAGGTCACAGTGTTTGGAAAGTGAATTGGATGGCTCAAGCAACCCCTGCACATAATCACCCCAGTTGTTTTGTGTTCGACCTGATATTATAGCTTCACTACGTGGGGGCACGACTGTGTCGGTTTCTACCACTACGACCTGTGGGTCAGAGGAAGGCTCTACATCAAAGAGTGGAAACACTTTACCCATAATTTTAAAAGTTTTTTTTCCCAGATCAACCACAGTGCCATATTTTGAAAGAAAATCAAATCCTAACAATATTTCATCTGAGGGAATGTCTGACACCAAGAACTCCACCAGAAAAGCCAGGGAGCCCAACTGACACACAGTTTTCCAACACCCCACAATGTACATTCCTCCACCATTTGCAGCTGTAACATTACCACCATAAGATGTTAAATCACACCCCCCCTTTGTGAGGGACAGCCACAGACTCTTTGAAATAACAGAACGAGACGCTCCTGTATCTATTAAAACATTACAGTCACACCCACCTATCGTGGCTTTCAGGTATCCAGAATTCCCATTTGTTTCCATAGGGGCCTTAATAGAAAAGGGTAAGGGGGCGGGCATTTGGCCCTCTGTACACGCCCCCTCTAGTTTCCCTGAACATATGGGCAATCGCGCCTTAGGTGACGATTACACCCGCACTCCCAGCAACCTGTGGACCCATCTTTCCACTTTTTAAAAGAGGAGTTGTCCTTATGGTGTAAATTTACATTCGGAGGGGCGTGGCTAGAGACAGGTGCCACAGGTGTGGCCAGACTCTGAACTGCACTCTGGAGGGATTTCACCTCTTGCCTCAAACCCTCGACGACCCCCAACAGTGAATTAATACGTTCCTCGCTAGCATCCTTCTCAATAACGCCTCTTACTTTTGCATCAGAGAATGAGCTGATCTCCAAACCCTTAATGAGCTCGAGCTCCGCAGCCAGATTAATAGCAGCTTCTAGAGATTCAGGCTTGACACTACGTAAACTCACTCTCAGATCCCCACTACCTACATGAGTTATAAAATGATCTTTAGCCAAAAGATCCTGTGTACTAGGATCTGCTGTTGGATAAGCTTTAATAACAGACCGCCGTAAAGCTATCCCAAACTCGCGAGCGCTCTCATTGTGCAGTCTCCGTCGAGCGGAAAAGGTTCTATTCCAATCAGCACTATCACACGGGTCAAAACACCTACTCATTTCCCTTTTTAACGAGGTATAGTTAGTTTTAGCGGTTTCTGGCAAACCACTATAAACCTCCCGAGCCTTGCCGGTAAAAAGAAGACACATAAATTTTAATCTGAGGGTCTCATCCCAATTATTTACATCAGCTGCCATTTCAAATTGTTCAGCCCAGTCAGTCCATTGGCGCTCCGCACCAGAAAAACTTTCTGGCATAAAAATTGGCCGACCTGCTGCACCCAAAGGCTGGTCCATGGCTGAACCTGAAGGTGAATTATTTTCTGGTTCTGACATTCTGGATTGCGATCCCACTTCTGACACCAGTGTAATCAAAATAACGGTGGGGTTGCAGAGGCAGAACTTCTTGCCCTCCCAGACAGAACCTTCGAATAATCACCAGCAGGCTAGAATCACAGTTATTCAGCTTTATTTATTACAATCATAAAACATGGGCCCCCTCGGTTTCACGGTCCACATATACAATAAGACAGGGTCCAGTACTTAACTCGCCCAGCTGACGAGACCCCCCCCCCCGGGGTCTGAGCTTCTGACGCCGTCCAACGCCCCGGGGATTAACTTCCAAGGACGGCGGCTGGAACTGCACGATCTGGTCCAGTCAGCTGGCTCCGTGTTTAACAGTTTGTTGTGGTCTGAGCACCCAACTATTTCCCCGCCCTGGCTACCTAAAGGAGGCAACCAGCCTCCCCTCCTAACGCTGGAAACGCTAACCACCTGTCTGCTATCTTCGTCGCCGGCAGTCCTAACCAACTGCGAACGACACCCACCCCCCAAGTCCGGGTGCAGTAATGACAGGTCGACCTCTCTCCTCAGGTAGGTATCAGCCTCTTGTTGTCTGATCAACATCCTAATCATGCCAAACGCATGCCAGCTGATGTCCGATCACCACGCCCACCTGGATTTGTCAAGTCCCATTTCACCCACTTCACACTATTAATGGACAAAAATGTAACAATCCAATCCGTGTTAAAAGCTGAATATGAAGAAAGTGTTTGAAGAAGGAGTTTAAGCACTAATAAAGACGTATTAATATGTGAAGGCAGCAGCTTCCACAGCTTTGGTCCTGCTACAGCTAAAGCCTGTTCAGCCTCATCCTTGGAATAACAGCAGACCTCTAGGATCCTAAAGCAGGGTAAGACAGAGCAGGTCAGAGATGTGGCATTGCTGTGGTTGGAGTCTGAATGTACAGGACACAACCTCACGTCTGTGACTTGATGCAACCTGCTGGGATTCCTTAAATGAAGCAGAAACAGGATCAACAGGAGAGAAACTATGAGGAAACTGAAGAGCCTCACCTTTCCTCAGAACTGATCTGGATCCAACAGAACCGGTTTAGCAGCATCTTAAACTACCAACCAGCAGAGAGTCTCTCTCAGTTCCCACAGCAGCTGATCCAGTTAAAGGCTCAGTTCAGCCTAAGGAGTCCACAGGTTCTGGACCTGATGGTAGAAGAAGTTCTCCCAGCAGATCCAGGATCAGAGGCTGCTAGCAGAGATCTGTTCAGAGCCCCTCAGCTCCTCCTCCTCCTCCACCCTGGGTGTGTCTGAGAGAGCTGATGGTTCCTGGAGGAGAAGAGACGGTGAAGTGTTGATGAGCAGCTGCTGGGAGCTGATGTCCTCCAGGGCTTAGAGAGGCTCTCTGGGTTGTTCTGGTTGGAAGATGAAGATGCTGCTGGTGTTCTGGATCCTCCTGGACGGTAAGATCAGCTTCCTCTCTCATCTTCCTCACTTCTTCATGATCAGCTGGTTGAAGATGATCTAGTTTAGGAGAAATCTTTGCTGATTAAAAGCAGGAACTAGTGGAGCCACCATGATGTTCTCAGTTTGACTGGAATGTTCTCCTCCTGGAGAAAAGAGGTCAGAAGATAGAATAGAATAGATATACTTAGTTCCCTCAAACAGTCAGAGTCTAACCTCCACCATGACCAAGACCAGGTAGGTTGTACACCTGTACAAGACTGGGCTCAGCCAATCTACAACAGACAATCAGTTTGGGAAGAAGAGACCAACTGTTGGAACAGTTATTAGATAATGGATCACTGATAATCTCCCTCTGATTGGGGCTCCATGCCAGAAACCACCTAGTGTGGGACACAAGATTTTTAGAACGGTGTGTAAACAGCCCAGGGTGACCTGGTTAATGAGCTGAAAATATCTGGAAGCACAGTTAGAAGGATTACTATTAGTAATAGTAACACACTACGTCCTCATGGGTTCAAATCCTGCAGCATCATGTAAAGTTTGGCATCAGAGGGCATCTGGATGATGCAGAGGATTGGGAGACATCCATGTGGTCAGATCAGGCAAATCTAGAAATATTTGGTATAAACACCACTTACTGTGTTTGGAGGAATGCTGAGTTTCATCTAAAGAAAACTATAAGCATGATGTTGGAAACATTCACAGAAAATGTTGGACTTCTGATCATTTCTAACAAATACGGTAAGGAGATGAACTTTTAATAGTGACCAGATACTTATTTTACATCAGGATTTGTAAAAGAAAAAGTCTTTAAAAATCAGACCATTTTCTGGAATTATTTTGCTCATTTTGTTTCTCATAGTTGAGTTTTACCTATGAAGGAAATTACAGGATTCTCAGCTGTTTAGCTGGGAGAACTTTTACAATTGGTGCCTTATTAAATACTAATTTGCTCCACCGTACCATTACCATCAGAACAAACCATGAGGAAAAGGTTTCAGCTGTTTTACTGCATACAATGTGAATCCATCTTAGACACGTCTCCATCTGGACGTAGAAGAAAACAGAACAAACAATACCTGCTGAATGTGCTAAAAGTACATGAAAGCAAAGACATCAGTATAACTTTAGGCTTCTGTGAGGCTCAATCAGGAAAGGAAATGAGTGTGTGATGATATTAACATGCACCTTTACAAAGAAAACTGCCTAGCCTTGGGATGTCCAGATCTGATCACGTGATTTCAGACTCAATCAGAATTGGACATTACCTCCCGATCGACCTGTAGCGCTAACACAACTCATACTTTTAAGATTGTATTTCAAAAGTGTTTACATGTTGTATGCTACTATTGTATCTGTAAATGTTATTTCTATATTGTGCGGCGGGAGATGTGGCCGACCTGTCAAAAGTGACGGTTCTCTTATATCCAGATCTGGATGAGAGCTACAGATGCTCAGCATAAATGAGTAAACCCCACTGCATTTCTCAGAAAACCTTTAGTTTCCTTTCAGAATCAACATTTTCTATCAGATATTACACACAAATGTGGGCCATTGGTTGCAAACAAGATTAGTTCATTTACACACAGACAAAAAAGGGATTTTCCTAACAAATTCATTCAAGCCCATGTTGCATAAATAAATACATCCTAATTATATTATTAGGAGAAAAGCTACACTTAAGACTACAAACTTCTCTTGTATTTTTGTTCTCTTTAGAGGTTTCTAGATGTTACGTACTTACAGTTCCATAAGAGCTTAAAATGGGGCTAAAATTGGGCTTAGAAATTAATTTCCAATATATTAATACTTGTTGGTGAAACAGCGATAGTTTAACAGTTTAATATCATAATCACACCTGAGGAGAAAGGTGATGCCAGCAACGTTTTTGAAGAACATGTTGGGTAAATGGAAATTTGAAACAACAGGAGCAGAAAAGTTGTTTGGAATTTGATGAATTTTGAACGTTAGAATGGCGGCTTCCTCAGCAGGAGGAAGATCAGCGACGGTGAGGCACAACTGCTCCGTGAATGGATCAGAGAAGGAAACACAAGAATGGGGAAAAGATTATGATAGCAGGGAAGAATGGGAGGAGGAAGAAGAACAAGGAAGTCAGGAATGGAAGAAAGTGGAGAGAAAACGAGGGGAAAAAAGGAAGGAAAGGGGTAATTTGGTGAAAGACAGGATTACATAAAGTTTGTGGTTAGGTTCAGGGAAAAATCAGACGAAATAGGCAGAATGAATCCTCTCAAATTAACGAAGATATTAAATAACATGGTTGGAAACAGAGTTTGTAAAAGTGTTGAGGGATGGGAATTTAATGATTGGATGTGCAAATTCTGACCAGGTTAAGAAAGTGAACAATCTAAAAGAAATAAAAGGAGTAAAAGTATTAAGTGTGAGTAAAGTAGGAGGCTGTGCTGGAACCAGAAGGGGGCGTAAGGGAGTAATATCCAGAGTTCCTATTAATTTGAACATTAAGGAAATCAATAACAACTTGAAAGGTGGAGGAATAATTAATGCTTACAGGATTAAAATATGGAAGGATGGAGTTAAGAAAGATTCATAAACAGTGGTGATAGAATTGGAAGGGGATATATTACCAGGGAGAGTGATGATAGGATTCATGTGCTACTATGTCAGGGAATTTGTACCAAAAGCAGTTAGATGCTTTAACTGTCAGAAGTTTGGGCATGTAGCTACATCGTGTAACCAGAAACAAAGGTGTGCAGCTTTTAGAGGATGTGAGATACTTCAGCAACAAGTAGAACTTCAGAAGAAGAGATTGGAACAACATCTGAGTTATACTGAAGCAGTTAAACAGGTCAAGGAAGCAAGAAACATCAAATATCCAGACAGGAAAGAAGTCAAGGAAAATGGGATCACAAAGGAGCAGCTAGAAGAGGAAAAAAGAAGATTGTTATTTTCATTGCAGCGGTTATCAATAGTACAGCAGGGGTGGAGTCCAAAACTCAGAAAATAAAACTCATAGTGAAAGCAGCTGTTTGCATCTGGAATTGTTGGGATTATCTTGGGAGGAAGTTAGAGATGAACTTCAAACACGACAAGAAACATCTGGGTAAGAATATTAATGATACTGATCCTGTAATGGAACGCTAGATCACTTTTATCAAATGGACAGGAATTTAAATATTATATTAACAGATTAGAAACAAAACCAAATATTATATGTATACAGAAACTTGGTTAAAACCTCATTTATATTTTGTCACATTAGGATGTGAAAGTGTGAGACAAGATAGACAAGAAGGGAACGGAGGAGGCTGTGTTACTTTGATTAAGGAAGGTATCCCATATAGAGTACTGAAGAAAGATGGAAGACAAGAAGCCATAGTAGTAGTAATGATAAAGAATTAGTAGTTATAAATGTTATAAACCTTGTAGGAGGTTGAGTTTAGAAATGTTATTTATCATTTATTAATATATGTTTAACTGGTCTGCATGTTTTAATAATTCCTTTTTTCCAAATAAAAAACATATTTTGTTCTGACCTTTTTGTCCTTGACCTGATAAAAGGCCCCTCTGGTTTTTTCTTCATACATTTAGTCTAATTCAAGTTGCAATGCTGCCAGTTCTCTAAGTTTCCTTTCAGAAAGATCTACTAATGTAGATAAATTCAAAATGTTTCATTTTCTCTTTTATTTTTGGCAGTTCTCTTTCCAGATATTATAGCTAAATTCCTCATTTCAAATGTCATTAATTCCCAATATTTTCCAAAATGATTTATTGTGTTAGCTTGTCTCCAGTATTTATCTATAATAATCTGTATTTCTTTCTTAAGATGTTTATTTTGCAGTATTGTTTTATTTAACTTCCAATAATCTCTACTGGAGTTGCATATGAAAGAAGCCATGTTGACCTTGATATTAACAGCATGATGGTCAGTAGAAACTGCTGCCTCTATTAGAACTGAATCCATTTTGTTTTCAATGTCAGAGGAAATTAGCCAGAAGTCCAAACGATATTGTTGAGATGTATTTTTATTTGACCAGGTATATGGCTTTCTGTTTGGGTTTCTGTGTCTCCATATATCAATGAGGTCCATTCTATTACAAGGATAATTTAATTCACATTCAAGATTGTTCTTTGGGGGCCACCTGTCCACAGAATTATCCACAACAGTATTAAAATCCCCCCCCAGGGAATGTTGGCATGAGGGAATGATAATAGAAACTGTTTTATTTTGTCTTCTAATGTAGAAAATAGAGTTTTATTGGTTTGTTTTTTGCTGGATGCATATATATTAATAATGATACATTGAAAGTGATCAATATCCACAAGAATAATTATCCACCTGCCGTTTTTGTCTGAAAGATACTTGATTATATTACCTTTAAATTTTCCCTGTAATATAGCTACTCCTGCCGATCTGTTACTACCAAATGAAAACCAAGTTTTCTTTCCCCACTGACTCCTCCAAAATGAAACATCATCTTCTGAAGCATGGGTTTCCTGTATAAAATAAAAGTCAGCACCTTTGTTTTACAGTACAAAAATAAACATTTTCTCTTTAACAAGTCTTTGATACCCCTGGCATTTACAGTAAGAATACAAATTGACATTATGAACAGAAAAAAACCCTAAAAAGAGAACTTTGAACACATTTTAAGTTTTAAGTTTCTGAGTATTAACTGAAACTGCAGGAATCACTGCACTTGTATATATATATATATATATATATATTGTACAAAAAGTTGTATACTCCATGAAACTAAGATATTTAGGATATAAACTTCTTAATATAGCAGAACACCATCTGTCTACACTGCACTCTACCTGTCACATCATTTGATTTCTTTTCCATTCACATATCTCCTTATCTCCTACAAAGTAGGCCTTGTCCCCCTTCTTCCTAGCTGCTTCTACCATTGGCCAAAGACGACTGCGGGTGGCTCCATCAGTCGCGGTTAGATCCTCTTTAAAACGAAGTTGGTTGTTCTTTAGATAGTTGTTTGCCTTGGAGCCTTTCCACAGCACATCCCTGGCTGTTCTGGATATGAACCTGATGATAACTGGGCACTGGGGCTGGTCTTGTCCTCCTTCCTTGGGTCTCCTGATTCTGTGAGCTACATCCACCGCTGCAACAACCATGTCAGCCTCCTCTGTAGGTAGCATTGCTCCACAGATATCGTCATATGACTTTGACGTGAGCGTCCCCTTTTTCAGGAACACCGTGCAGACGGAGGTTATGTCGTCGACTGTAGCGATCAGACTCGTTCATCTTATGTTCCATCTCTTTTACTTTCTTCTGGAGCAGATCACACTTGTTTTTAAGAGCGACATTTTGTTTTTTTAGATCAACGACTTCTTGGTGGCAGAAACCCAGAGATTTTTTCAAGCCATCAATTTGTACTGTGTTGTAATGAACGGCTTGATCGGTTTTATCCGCCCTTTCATTGATCTTCTCGATGACAGCTGAGATTATGGTGTTTTGTAGCTCGTACAGTGACGGTTCATCTTGTGAGTCAGGCCGATCTCCTTGCTTTTTTTAGCTGTTCGTTTCTCTGCAGTGTTTGGAGAGGAAATACATTTTTCCCCATAATTACTCGTTCAGGCATAAGAATGCATCTCTTGGATGTTACGCTTTTCCGTAATAGAAGCAGACTTCATAGTTTCCATCTTACACAGTTCTGTTTGATCAGTTTCCCTTGTTAGCTTGCGGCTAATGCTACATTCACGTCGCTCTGTTGTACTGCAGTTGTTGGTAGAAACAGAGATAAGGTATTTTGTGACACTTCTTTTAATCTTCTAGAAGTATTCTCTCACCTTGAATGGTAATGAAAGAAGTTCAAAAGAAAGTTTGTGAAGTAATTCCTACAAAAAACGGCTGAGTCATTAACGTACCTGTGGTTCTGTCGCCATCTTGGAACGACCCGTCAAACGTTCAGCTAGCTGAACTTCTGCGTTGCTTCTGTTTGCTAGTAGCATCATTGAACCAGAGGTACAACGAGGTTAAGTTTACAGTACAACCCGTCCAAGATCATATAACAAACAAACACAGCAGCAAATACAGATACGGGCCAATGAGGGCGTGCAGACAGACAGCGATGCTCCCTTGTTATATGAACACAGGATTTACAGAAGGTCAGGGTGGGCGAGGGAGAAAAAATGATCATCTATGTCCTACTCCCAATAACTAGGAACTAGAACTAGAACAGCTTAATCTCTCTTAGCTGTTAGCAGAAAGAGGCTCCAGATAGATGACAATTGAAGAATATTATATTTTTGTCAACACTTTTATATGCATTTTGTATAACTTGCTTTACATATATTTGGGTAAACATTTTTATATGTAGTTTCATATAACCTGCATATTATTTCACAGTGAAGGACAACTTTTTTTTTACAGAGAAGTATTGTACCAGAACAAGGTTTGAAGTAAAAACAATCTTACATTTGTACCAGGTTTTTACAACGGTTATAAATACCAAGTTTTGTTTAGACCAGGAACTGATAAATTGCAGCAGACTGTGCTCAAACAGGAAGAAAAGATAGCTTAGGTTATGACCTCCATAAAAGCAGGTGATATTTTGGCATACAAGGAAGGTCTATGTACCAGGGAGTGACCATGTCATGTGATTTTTTTCTTTTTGTTCAATAAAAAGAGTGTTCCCCTGTCAAGAAGTCAGTCAGTCCGCTGGTCTGGCTCCATCTGATCAGGTGTGTGTCTTAAAACATAATTCTGGTGTCTTTGGTTTTTTTCTCTCTGTTTCTGGGTCATACTTCTGTAAAGATCTCGCTGAGGAGAGTTGGGGCTCCACAGATCAGTAATCAGCAGTTTCACATTGGAGATGGGAGTTCATCCGGCAAAATAACAAATAAAGGATAATCTTTTAACCTCAACATTAGACTAAAGAGAAAAGCATCCATCCTCATGGAGGACAGGAATTAGATCAGCTTCTAGAAGGACAAAGTGTCTCAGGGGGACAAAGTGTGTCTCTGTGTCCATCTGCTGGGGACAAAGATCCTGAAGATCTGGTCTCTACCTGGTTCTGTGTTCAGGGTTCTGCTCTTTACCAACACAACACTGGTTCATCCCTCGGCTTCAGCAGCTGTTCCTTCCTGTAGGAGTCAGAGGTCAAAGGTCATTGGTAATGAGAGCTGTCTGTGTGTCCTCCCAGTGTCCCTGCAGGTCTCAGCAGTAGAGAAGGTTGATGGGGACTTTGTCCTGCTGCCCTGTGCGTTTCACACCTTTGAACTGGAGCGCCCCACGGTGGTGTGGAGCCGCTCTGACCTCAGTCCTTCAACCGTCCACCAGCGTCATGAGGAAGGAGATGAGCTGATGGATCAGAACCAGCTTTACAGAGGCAGAACCTCCATGAAGACTGATGCTCTGGACTCTGGAGACCTGACCCTGAATCTGACCCAGCTGCAGGTTTCTGACACAGGAACCTACATCTGCAGCGTCAGAACCTCTAGAGAAGAACTGAAAGTTACAGACGTAGAACTGGAGGTTAAAGGTCAGTAGCAGAAACACCTGATGGAGGTACAGCTCAGAGGTCAGAGGTCATGATGTTCTTCATGTGTCTCCACAGAACGATTTCCATCCTGGGCCAAAGCTCTCCTGGTTCTCCTGGTTCTGGTTCTTCTGGTCTCTGCAGGTCTTTTATATCATTATCGACTCTATTTTAAGTCAGGTGAGTCTCTGAAACTACATTACCCATAATGCCGAGGGACAGTATGTCACATGATGTGTTTCACTGACTGATGGTGAAACTCTGGGAGGGAGGAGCTTCAGTTTTCGGAGAAAATAATCAGCTTTAGTTTATTAATATTGGAGGAAATGAATAAAGATGAGGGACCAGCTTGGAGTGACGGGGTCAGAGGGTGGAGTAGTTGTCTTCCTCTGGAAGGTTGGAGGTTCTATTCCCCTGGGCAAGGCACTAAGCCCAGGTTACCTTCTGTTGGTGGATGAATGACTGGATGAGTTGGATGGTTCTGCTGTAAACAGCTTGAGTTCATTGAGGTTCTGGAGAAGTTCCTGACATCTGGACTAACAGACCAACATCATTGACTCTGACTGATAATGAAGGACATCAAGCCTCAATATTCATCAGAAACTCTGATTGGAATCAGTTTGTTAGATATCAGATATTATCTATAGATCCAGTTTAGATCTGTTGGTTCTTCTAGACGTTTTAATGGTTGAAGCTCAGATCCAAGAAGCCATGATGGTGAGATTCAGTAGAGCAGCTTTCAGCCCTACATCACCATCAATACGTCTCCAATATGGACGATCCAGACTAGTTTACCTAAATATATGTTGCTATAAATGTTCTTACAATATTATATTAACTTTATTACAATAGAGTTTATTCACAGTTTTGTATCAAACAGATTATTCTGCTGCAGATATAAAACATGAGATAAAACGATTCAAACACCAAGCTAACTTTATTTGTAAAGCACACTTACAATAACAAGGTCATTCAAGGTCATTTATATGATTACAGGATTAAAAAAGGGAAAAAATATTCACATCTAACTAAATACATAAACATATTAGGAACTATTTATGATTATCTATTATTGTTTGTAGGTTATTATTAATAATGTGTTTAATACAAGTTTATCAGCTGATCATCTTTCATTTATTCCCCGGTCTGTGTCTCCATCTGCTGGACATTTAGTTTATTGCTCTTTAAGATGTTTGATGTTTAAGGAATTATTTGTCTGTAATAATAAGAATAATAATAATAATCCTGTATATAAAGATAACATAATAATAATAATAATGTATATAAAGATAACATAATAATAATAATAATAATAATCCTGTATATAAAGCTAACATAAAGTTGCCATGGTAACCTGCTACCAAATGTCTCTTTATTCCACACGTCTTTGTTTCTATCCCTATTATTCTGTCAAACAGAGATGGCTCTGACTGCATCCTCCTCACTCACCTTGCAGTCTGAAATGTTTTCTCTCTATAAAACCAGAAAAACCTTGAAGGACCTTATTGGAGTCCCCCCCCCCCCTTCTTTTCCAAGCTGTTCATTGGCTGCATCTCTAACAAGGAGATAAGACGACTCAGTGGGATTCTTGGACTGATGGAGCCAGGTGATGGCCGACAAAGGCTTTGTCATTGGTGATCTCCTCTCAGATGGTGGAGGAACATCTTCTAGAGAACAGAGGGAACCAGAATCTGAGCTGGGAACCATTAGAGAAGATGCTTGGAGGAGATGTTCTGGAGATGTTCTGCTTGGTTTGATGCTTGGTCCAAGAAGCTGCAGGAGGTTCCTGTAGGAGCAGAGAGACAGAGACCATCTGGAACGTTGACCTTCACTGAGGATGGAGCAGAGCTTGTTAGGCTGCTGCCAGTCAGCAGCTGGTTCCCGGTTGATCAGAAGCTCAGAGTGGAGATGGACAGATGTCTCTGATGGACAGATGTCTCTGAGCTGATGCTTCAGGATCTCTGATCATTATCTGCTCCACTTCTCACTCATCCATCCATCTGATTGGTTCCTCAGGAGCTTCTGACTCCTTCTTTGGTAGCTGCTCCAAATGTCCTGGAGAAGAAAACTGCTTTCAACTGGTTTCTGTCTGTCAGACAGGAGACAGACGTCACCTGGTTGGTCCACGTCCTCCACCACCAGGAGACACAGAGACCAGGAGGAGACAAGGAGTCATGTGACCCTCAGAGCTGCTGCTGCTGCTGCTGCTGCTGCTGCTGCTGCTCAGTGGACACACAGCAGAGACAACACTGGAGACATGATGGGACAGACTGGAACCAGTCCAACATGTTGGACCTTCATCCAGTCACAGAAAATGTCCTGCTGCTGTCTGTCCAACTCATCTTGTCCTCTTTTGTCCTCAGAATACAGGGTGGAGGTGGAGTCAGGGGTGGAGTCTGTCCTGCTGCCCTGTAAGACCATAAAACGTCTTCCTGGAGACGCTAAAGTGGTGTGGAAGGACGATTATGGGACGGTCCATGTGTATCAGAACGGTTCTGATCAGCCTGAAGAACAGAACCAGTTCTACAGAACCAGAACCAGGATGAATGAAGACCTGCTGAGAACTGGAGACATCAGTCTGACTCTGATATGTCCCACAGACAGTAGGACCTACACCTGCAGCGTCTTCAACAGGGACGGAGACATTCTGATGAAGAAACAAGTTCACCTGGAGGTCAAAGGTCAGTGGTTTAAATGTGATGATGATGTGGAGCTATAATCTGGTCTCCAGAATCAGCATCTAGAACCTCCAGGTTCTGCTATGTAGCAAAAACATGTTGGACCTTCATCCAGTCACAGAAAATGTCCTGCTGCTGTCTGTCCAACTCATCTTGTCCTCTTTTGTCCTCAGTATACAGGGTGGAGGTGGAGCCAGGGGTGGTGTCTGTCCTGCTGCCCTGTAAGACCATAAAACGTCTTCCTGGAGACGCTAGAGTGGAGTGGAGGGACAATGATAATGATGTGGTCCATGTGTATCAGAACGGTTCTGATCAGCCTGAAGAACAGAACCAGTTCTACAGAACCAGAACCAGGATGAATGAAGACCTGCTGAGAACTGGAGACCTCAGTCTGACTCTGAGACGTCCTACAGACAGTGTTGGTTTGTGTGTTGTGTGTTGTTTTTGTTTTTTGTTGTGGGTGGGGTGGGTGGGGTGGGTTGTCCTGCTGCCCTGTAAGACCATAAAACGTCTTCCTGGAGACGCTAGAGTGGGTGGAAGGACACAGCGGAGGTCCATGTGTATAGAACGGTTCTGATCAGCCTGAAGAACAGAACCAGTTCTACAGAACCAGAACCAGGATGAATGAAGACCTGCTGAGAACTGGAGACATCAGTCTGACTCTGGTACATCCCACATATGAAGACAGTAGGACCTTCACCTGCATCGTCTCCAACTGGGATGGAGACATTCTGATGAAGATACAAGTTCATCTGGAGGTCAAAGGTCAGTGGTTTAAATGTGATGATGATGTTTTTGTCCAATCAGCTGGCTAAATACTGCAATATATACTTCATAATGTATTTATTTTTAAACCTAAGCATGACAGTATAAACAAAATATCTAAAATCATTATTAATATAAAGACACGATGATAAAAATAGTCAATAGGTAACAGTTATTTTCATTTTTCTGTCCCTGATTATCTCAACATTTAGTCCTTTATCAGGTTACATGATGGATCCATATTTATGCTGCTCTGCTCTAAAACTTTATTTACTCAGAATAATTGATGAGTTTTATGTATTTTCATTTCCATCAATCTTTAAGCTTCCTGTTTTGTGGCTGATGTCACTCTGTCTAAGCCCCGCCCCCTTTGTATTACAGTCCTGCTTTTATTTTGATGTAACAAGATCATCACTGGTCCCATTTAGCCCTCTTTAAAAACTTCCTAGATACACCATAAACAATATTCAAGCATCATTTCCTCTAATCAGTTAGAATATGAAACTGAGTTAAAGTAACTTTAGGGAGAAACACAGCAGCTCTGATCCACATCATTCAAACTCTTAGAGAAGCTTTGATTTCTTTCAGACTTTTCCACGTTTGTTTTGTGTTGTGCAGCTTCAAAATCTCCCTGAGCTGAAGTTGATGAAGCTGCTCTGTCTCAGTGTTTCACCTCGGTCCAAACAGCTGAGCGGACTTTGACCCAGATGTGTGAATAAAGCTGGAACTGAAAGGCAGAACAAGCAGCTTCTGATCCACATATTCAAATCCAAACAGGCAGAGATTTGGACAGTCATTTCCTGAATGCACTCAGCAGCAAAAACGCTCCCTTTGGAGTCAGAGAGTTTCCTCTGCTGCTGCCAGCCTCTATGGCAAGCTGTTAGGGTCAAAACTGCTCTTAATGTTGTATTATCATTAACCCCGCCCCCTTTTTGAGCTGCCATAAGATCAGACTAAAGCAATCCATCTCTGATCTCCTTACATTGAGCTTGTTCTGATGTTGAAGCCGTCTGCCTGTAAGCTGCTTATATCTGTAACCATATTCATAGAAACTGTCAGGATACAGACTCTAACAAACATACAAATGTTTTTTTCTAATTTAATAAATCCTTTAAATGATTTTTTTATTCACACACATCTGAGCGCCGACTTAAAGGAAAAGTTTGTTTGTTCCAACCTGGACCTTAAAGTGCAGGTTGTAGGTTAGATTCCCCCATAAACCATAATTTAGATAAAATACATCAGGAACAGTTTGTAGATAAAAATCTACTAATATATACATTATTTTTGCTTTTAGAATCGTTTTAGTGAAAATGCCAGACAGGAAGTGATGTGAGGTAGAGGAGTCCTGTCAGCTCCATGAATATAAAATTATAGATTTTAATGCCGACTTTGACACAGATGAAATGTTAAATAATTACAAGAACACATATGATGGAGAACAATCATACAGCTATGATCCTACTGCCTTAGATAACACAGAGAGACGAGGAGGAGAGCAGAGGAAGCATAAAAACCACAATCAAACCAATGCTAGCCCACGCTAACGCTATTAGCAAGCTAGCTTTACTGTTTCTTTTACAACCCACGTATCACATGGATTCTAATATTTGATAAGAATCTTTGAACAAAGCTGGTAATTATCAGATATTAGCCAAGCAGACTAATAAATCAGAGATCCTGTCTGCGTAGAGCTGAGCTTCTGATCCATCTGATGGTGTCTCCCAGCCGCCTGCTACCGCAGACAGAGGTCCATGAAGCTGGAAGCACCGCAGCACGCTGGCTGCTTAGACTCTATGATCTTTGCTTCTGTACAAACTCTGTCACATTGCTGCTATTTTAATCCTCTGGTCTGTAGGGGGCGCCATGAATTACAGGGTTTTCCACAGCCAAAGCACAAGTTGATGGAAGTTTAGCTCAAGATTAGGAAACTTTTAAATTAACATATTTGTGGTTATGCATGGTGAAAGTTAAATTAACCTCATTAAACATTTAAATGGTGATTTTTGTACAACATTTTATATGCATATTACCAACTATTTAACCTGCACCTTAATTTTTGGCAAATATTACGTTCATTCACTCACCCAGACACGTTAGGAGCCACTCTGAGTCCTTCAGGAGAAGCTTCTATCCAGTCTGATCAGCGTATATCCATATAATGGGAGCCAATCAGAGCAGGAGATTTGCTGCCTGTAATAAGGAATGATCTGCCCCATAACTCCTTCATTTAACCAGGTTTAGTTATGAACAGTTAGCACTACTAGCTAAGTGTTTCTCAGTTCTGTTCAGGATGATTTAGAGGCTATAATCCATCTACACTATCACATGATTCCAATAACATCCCAGCTGTAGTCTGATCAGGACTTTCTTTGCTCTACGGCGGTCGCTTAGACAGAACTACTGCAGACATCATCATGGTTCATGTTTGGACCAATAGGACTAAGTTCAGCTTCTACAGGCTCTATTTCTACAACCTACACAGACTACAGCTGGAATGGAGGACGGCTGATACGTCAGTGAAATCCCTGGTTAGTCTAAGTAGGAATCAGGTCCATTAAAAGCCTGTAGATGTTGGATGCATACCAAGCTTAAACATGCACATCACCCTTCATGATACAACACCTGTGCAGAAGACATACATATCAGTACCAAAACCTCTTCATCAGGAAGTGAAGGACTATCTTCAAGATCTTCTAAATCGGGGTGGATCTCAGAGTCCAGGTCATCTTACTCATCTCCAATCATTTGTGTTCGTAAGAAATCTGGTGAGCTGAGACTGTGTTGTGATTACCGGGAGCTGAACCAGAAATCCGTACCATACAGGCACCCAATCCCTAGGATCCAGGACATGTTAGACTCCTTGCATGGCAGCTCCTGGTTTTCAGTGCTGGATCAAGGTAAAGCATACCACCAAGGTTTTCTGGACCCTGAAAGCCGGCCTCTCACAGCCTTCATAACCCCTTGGTGTTTGTATCAATGGAACCGCATACCCTTTGGTTTGAGTTCGGCACCTGCTGAGTTCCAGAGGAGTATGGAGGACTGTCTGAGGGGCCTTGGTGATGTTATCTGCCAGCCATACTTGGATGACAACCTTGTACACTCTGCATCATTTGACAGTCATGTGGACCACCTCCGTGCTGTCCTGCAGCGCTACCAAAAACATGGCGTGGAACTCAGCCCGCACAAATGTGATGTTTTCAAGAGGAAAATCGGGTTTCTGGGTCGGATGGTCACAGAGGAGGGATATACCATGGACCCAGCTGAAACTGTTCCTGTACAAGCTCTGAAAAACAAACCACCAACAACAATTGGGGAACTGAGCAGAGTTTTGGGATTCCTCTCATATTACAGGGCCTACATTCCCAACTTTTCCCGCCTGGCAAAGCCTCTATATCAGCTGCTGACCCTGCCAACAGAGAAATCACCACAGTCTGTTTCAAACTCCAAGGTGAAGAAATTGAGTGGAAAACCCAGGGGAAGACCACCTCCCAACACACCCATCATTTGGATGGAGAGTCATCAGGATGCCTTCAACAAGCTGACAGGTTATTCGGATTTTGCAGCAGCATTCATTCTCCACTGTGATGCTTCATAAGAGGGTTTGGGAGCTGTGTTATACCAGACACAAGCAGGAAAAATGAGGGGAATCACATATGGCTCACGAACATTAACACCTCCTGAAAGAAATGACCATATGCACTCTGGCAAACTTGAGTTTCTCGCCCTAAAGTGGTCAATATGCGAGCGATTCCAGGATTACCTGTATTACGCCCCACATTTTGTTGTCTATACAGATAATAATCCCTTGATTTATGTCCTAACAACAGCAAGGTTAAATGCAACAGGACATCGTTGGGTTGGTGAACTCGCAGACTTTAATTTCACAATCAGATATCGGCCAGGAAAGAAAAATGGAGATGCAGATGGCTTGTCCAGGCTACCCGTTGACATCAACCAATATATGGCACAGTGCACAGAAGAGGCAACTCAGGATGTGGTCAGAGCTGCTGTGGAGAGTGTAAGGCTGCAGAAGACAGTGTGGTTCGATGGAATCACCCTATTAAAGCAGGATGCCATCAGCTTAGTGCAGGACACCACCTTACTATCCGACGGAAAGTGTCTATCACAGAAAGACATCAGACAGAGCCAGGAGAGGGATGCTGTAATTGGCCCTCTCCTCCAATACAAAGCAAGGGAATACTTACCAAGAGGTTCTGCTCTCAGGATCAGAACCTTCTCATGGTCCCTGGTACTCGTTACAAGACGAGAGGAGATCGCTCCTTCCAGGTGGTCGCGCCGACGCTCTGGAACGATCTTCCGCTTTCCTCGCGCTTACTTGATTGTGTTGATGTTTTTAAGTGTAAATTGAAAACCTACTTGTTTGAAAAAGCATTTTAATTCCAGTGGGAAAGGGGTTGTTTTATGACCACCATGTTTTGTGATTGTAAATGTGTTTTTGTGAAGCACTTTGTGACCTCTGTCTGTGAAAGGTGCTATATAAATAAATATTACTTACTTAATTACTTACTTTGAAGACCGAGCCAGCTGCCGTCAAAGTACAGGGGCGTGGCTTTGAGTAAGATGGCTGCCACTGCTACTCTCTGCTCAAAGGCCTGATGAAATCCATTATAATCATCAAATTGCACTGACATCCAACAAAATTCAAGACTGCTTGGAGTACAATGGCCACCAGTGCAAAAATAGCAGCTGAAATGGTGGAGATTAAAAATTCCCTGAATTTCATGTCAAGGGAAATAATTGAAGTGGTTGAACAACAGAGAAAACTGACAGGCCTCATGGATGAAATCAGGCACCTAAAAACTATTATCCAACAGAAGGATGAACGTATTGAGCTCCTGGAACAAAGGGGGGATGACTTGGAACAGTATTCCAGAGCTGAGGACCTTGTAATCACCGGCTTAGAGACTAGGCATCAAAGTTATGCCCGGCTACAGGCCCATCTGGTGACCAACAAGGTGAGGATGCACCATCTGAGGAGCTTGACACCCTGGAGCAACAAGTGGTTCGTTTCATGAGGAGTAAAACCATTCCTCTGGACAGTCAGCAAATATCAGCATGTCATATTCTTCCAAGTACGGATAAAAAAACACAAACCTAAAATCATTGTCAAGTTTGCAAGTGGAAAGTACAAGGTGGATATCCTGAAGGAAGCTAGGAAACTTAAAGGCACCAGAGTGTATCTAAATGAGCACTTGACAAAGAAAAATGCAGAAATTGCTTGGACCAGTCGTACCCTGAAAAAGGAAAATAAAATTCAATCAACCTTGACCAGGAATGAAAAAGTTTTGATCCGGATTAATGGACCTCCGGAACAAGAAAAGGTGATTATGGTGAGAAAAATGAAGGACCTGGATCTATACAAATGACAATGGTGACTGCATCATTCTTTTTTTCTGATTGATCATTGGATCTCCTACAAGGAACTCATGACTCTTTTATTTAAGACTGAAGCTTTGGTAAGTGTTGTTTATACAGAACGTGGCACATATGATTATGAAAATGATGCGGATCCAGAGACTCATTTATTGAAACATATTAGGGACTCTTGCCAGTATTACACTGAGGAACAACTTGATGAGGTACGAATTGAACAGGCATTTTCTTTAATTCATTTCAATTGTAAAAGTCTAAACATTTTTTGGAGACACTTAAAGGAAGATTTGAGTTAATTGCTTTATCTGAAACATGGATAAAGAAAGGCAAGGAGGTTGATCTGAAGTTAAAGGGCTATGATTTATATGCTAATAGGACTGGGGGGGGAGTGGCCCTCTATATCTATAATGAATTAAAATGTAAACCAGTTAAATGCATGACAACAGCCATTAATGATTTAATGGAAAGTGTAGCTGTAGAAATAGAATTAGAACAAAATAGGAATATTGTTGTTGCATGTGTATATAGAAAAGCTGGATCAAAAGTGGAAACCTTCATGGATAAATTAGAAGAAATGATTTATGGTCTTAATAACAAAAGAAATCTAGTCATTTGTGGAGATTATAATATTGATCTTCTAAAGGTAGATTCACATATACAAAACTCCGATTTTTTAGAGATATTATATAAAAATGGGCTGTATCCATTCATAACCAAGCCTAGTAGAATAACCACAACTAGTGCAACTTTAATAGATAATATCCTTACAAACGTTTTAGAGAATCATATTACTAGTGGGTTGTGTTGAATTAAATAATTATCATAAGTAATTCAATGCATGTTCAAGCAGAGACAAAATGGAGCCAATTTCCAGTTTAACATTTATTTTGAACAGATTAACAGATATGCGGGTTTTACAGAGAAAACAAAGATAATTCTCTGGGGCAGATTAAAGAATCTGACCATTGAATGATTTTCATGTCAAAACTTTTATAGACTCCAGTATTCTGCCAGGGTTGTAGGCGTTCCTTCTCCTCGAAATCTTACTCCAATCCGATCATTTCCAAACAGTGTCTTAGCCATGATTTGCTGTCAGAGAATCCTGGAGTCAGAAGATGGGTCGTCTCTGTTCTGGGTCAAAGGTTCATTATAAAGAATTATGGTTTTATGGCTATCTGCTTCCAAACCTTCCTCCCAGTTTTTATCTAAGCATCCTTGCTTTTACAGCCTTGCAATACAACTCTTTGTCTCAGAGGTCCTCAAAAGTCACACATTCTCCCATGTTTCCCAGGCCAGGATTTAAAGAAAAACAGACCTTGGACCAAAGATATTTAAAACATATTTAGCCCCGTCAAAAATCACTACAACAGTAGCATAATACCAGACCTTCTACACGTCCGGATCCCCCACATCACGACTCTACTATTTCATAGTCTCGCCTACTCACGCTACTCGCGGGCCTTAAAAAAACAGTATATCAGCAAATATACAGAAGAAAAAGGAGTGCTAATAATATCAATAAATTTAGAAATGATTTATTAAAACAAGAGTGGAAAGAGGTTTAACCAGATGATGTAAACATTGCTTATAAATCTTTTCTTAAATGTTATCTTACTTTGTATAATAAGCATTGTCCTGAGATCCCATGCGGATCCAAACAAAGTCAAAACAATAAACCTTGGATAACAAACGGATTAAAAAATACCTCTAAAAAGAAAAACAGACTTTATAAGGAGTTTATCAAATCAAGAACAGAGAAGGTAGAAAAACGCTATAAGAAATACAAAAATAAGTAAAGACGAGCAAAAAAGGATTATTATAATAGAATGTTGCATGAAAATAAAAATAATATAAAGGCTACATGGAATATTCTGAACAACGTAATTGGGAATAAAACCGGACGAACAGAACTACCTAAATATTTTGAAAAGGAAAACAGGATGATTGAAAATAAAGAAGAAATGGTTCATGAACTAAATGAATTCTTTGTAAATGTAGGACCAAGTTTAGCAAATGAAATACCAATACCTAGTGATCAGCCAGAGGAAATATGGAAAAGGGAAAATAGGATTATGCAGTAAATGTATCTAGGTGAGGTGACTAAAAAATGAAATATTAACTGTGTTTATAAGCTAAAAAACAAGAACTCAACGGATAGTGATGGTATTGACATGAAAATAATAAAAAGACAATTGATTGCATTATTAAACCATTATATTATATAATGAATTATTCTTTTACAGAAGGAGTTTTCCCAGATAGTATGAAATTAGCTAAGGTAATACCTTTCTTTAAACCTGGAAATAAACATATTTTTAATAACTATAGACCAGTATCTCTCCTTCCTCAACGGATAGTGGAGGATTTGTTTGTTTGTTTGTCAAGAAAACTTTATTGACAAACATGAATTATTAAATGAAAATCAGTACGGATTTGGGACAAATAGGTCTACAAGACTTGCTATCATGAAAATTATTGAAGACATTACAAATGCAATAGATGGATATAAATACACAATAGGAGTGTATTATCTTTAAATTATCTTTAAATTTGAATAAGACAAAGTTTTTGATATTCAGTCAGCTTATCAATAAACAATGTAAACATTGAGAGGGTCTCTGAAATTAGATTTCTAGGTTACCTTAGATGAGAAATTGACACAGAAAAATCATATATTACATGTAAAAAATAAGATGGCAAAAAGTGTATTTATTTTGAATAAGGTTAAATACAGTTTACCGTATAATACAATGAAAATGTTATATTGTTTGATTATTTTGCCTTATTTAAACTATTGTGTAGAAATATGGGGAAATACATATCATAGTAACACTATGCCTTTATTTATTTTACAGAAAAGAGCCATTAGCATTATGTTCAAAGCAGGATATAGAGACCACACAAAATCACTCTTTGTTAGGTCAGGATTATTAAAATGGAAAGAAATAGTAGAATTACAAACTCTATTAGTGATGTTTAAGACTAGAAGCAAAGGTCTTCATCAGGACTTACAAAAGGGATTTGTTTTTAAATCACAGACGGCTGTATGACTTTAAACATCCAATAGCACAAAACAAACCTGAAACAAATGTGTTTGTCTGTTACTGGAGTAAAAGCATGGAATTCTCTAAGGAAAGATTTAAAAAGTTTCTAAAATATTTTGGAATTTAAAAGGAGTTATGAAAGGAAACAACTTGAATCATATCAAACTGAATTTTGATTTTGTTTGTATGGGCTCATTGTTTAAAACAAATACCAGATATGTTGGAGTTTGGGTGATGGTGGAGGGAAAAATATTAATGCCATCTACTATTTATGTTTACAAAGGGGGCAGATAAATATAAGAATATTATTATTCTATCTGCTCCTTTATGATCATGGAAATGTAAAGGTAAACGGGAAAATTGTATGTGCCTTGTACAAAAAATGCATTTTCATGAAAGGAATAAAGAGAAAATGAATGAATGAATGATTGAATACTACTGAGACAATGGAATAGACTGTTTGTAAATGATGATGGGGTAGAGAACAACTTGTCCTTCCCAAAGAACATCATAACACAGTATTCACAGAACCGCACAGAAATATGGGACATTTAGGAGCTGAACGAGCTTTGGTGCTAAATAGAGACAGGTTTTATTGGCCCCACATGCAAACTGATGTAGAACACTTTGTGATGCATGTGTGTGAGTGCCTGAAGAGGAAAAAGCCAAACCGACCTATCAGAGCTCCACTGACCACCATAACTACTACTTACCCCTTTGAGTTGGTATCCATAGACTTTCTGCTTCTTGAAACCTGCAAGCTTGGTTATGAATATATGTTAGTCGTGATGGACCACTTCACACGCTTTGCACAGGCGTATGCAACCAGAAACAAGTCAGCAAAAACTGTGGTGGACAAGGTCTTCAATCAGTTTGCTTTAAACTTTGGATTCCCCACAAGAATCCACCATGACACGGGCAAAGAGTTTGAGAATCAGATGTTTTCTCACTTACAAAACGTCTGTGGTCTGCAAGGTTCACATACGACCCCATACCATCCTCAGGGCAACGGACAAGTGGAGCGTTTCAACAGAACACTGCTGTCTATGTTGAGAACCCTGACTGACGCTGAAAAAACAGACTGGAAGGAGTCACTAGCTAAAGTGGTGCACGCTTATAACTGCACACCAAGCGAGGCCACAGGGTTTTCTCCTTCTTATCTACTGTTTGGGCGAACTCCTCGACTCCCTGTCCACATCTTATTTGACTTGCCTTCAGAGAAACAGCAGATACAAAACCCCAAATATGTGAAAAAATGGCAGTCGCAGATGAAAGAGGCTTATGAGATTGCAACAGAAACCGCTCATAAGGAGGCGGCCAGAGGAAAAAAGTATTCTGACTTGAAGACCTGTGCTGCACAACTTTATCGTGGAAACAGAGTCGTCCTCCGCAACCTTACAGAGAGAGGTGGTCCTGGGAAGATCCGTTCACACTGGGAGGATGCTGTGTACGTTATTGTGAGCCAAAAGAAGCCAGACATTCCTGTGTATGAGATTAAACCAGAAAAAGGGGCAAAAGCCGAACTGTTCACCAGAATCTGTTGCTTCAGTGTGACAGCCTGCCAGTGGAAGAGATGGAGCCAAAAAGGACAAACGAAAGAACCAAACGGAAGACTATTATGACTCCGACTGAGACTCAGCCTCTGGACTCTGATGTGGAGAGTGAAGATGATGATGAGGATGGACATGTGTGGAGGTTTTCTCACAGGTATCATCATGGAAGTGATATCAGAACTCAAGTCCAGGAAACTGAGACCTGTAATAATGAGGAGGAGGAAGCTGAAGCAACCGATAATGAGCCTGCAATCCAAGATGGAGGACAGAATGTAGAGCAAGAACTTTGGACGGCACAGGACCATCAGAATGTCCACCCAGATCAACATGAGCTCAGTTTGGACGTAAATAGTGACAGACATCAGAATACGGGTTCTGTTATTGGACAAGAACCATCTTCACCCTGTGTCCGTGTTCAGAGAGAGCGGCGGCAGCCAAGAATGCTGACGTATGAGCGGCTTGGACAACCAACCTTCAAAGCAGCTGGAATGGAAAGCATGAACACAGAAAGAAGAGCATCTTGTTTCCAGGTGCTATGGAGACCTTGGGTGCAGGATGATGGACATCACCTAAGACACGCATTGCAGCCTAAGAGTGGCTACTGGTGAACTCATAGATTTCAAGGGTTTAAAACACAGTTGATAGATATGCAAAGTGGAAAAAACCAACTGAAAATAGAGTGATATTTGTAGTACAATGTGGAATGTCATGTAAAAGCTTCAAAGGTAGCAGTTCTGAATATGGCTGGTTATATCCTGCAATGTGAACATTATTGTGGTAACAGACTAGAGTTGAACGTTGGCCTAAATGAGTCTGATTACATAGAAAGATTTATCTGGGTAAGATAAACGTGTTTATTTACAGAACTGTAATTTCTTACCGCGGGAGCCTAGATCTTACTGGGGACTGGTTACACCCTAAACGGTGAAACTGGGTTTTTGGTTTATTATTGTTATTAATATTATTTTCTGCCATCAGTAACTGTGTAAAGATGGTAGCTGAGCAGGTAAATTTGGACATGTGTTCACCTTTGTGGCTGTTTTGTAAGAGTTTTTATATATATATATATATATTCTTTGAGTTGGGGGGGGGCACCTTGACTTTTAGTAGTTTGTTCATCTTTCAACAGTTAAATAATC
Source organism: Apricaphanius iberus (assembly GCA_028564705.1). Taxonomy (NCBI): domain Eukaryota; kingdom Metazoa; phylum Chordata; class Actinopteri; order Cyprinodontiformes; family Aphaniidae; genus Apricaphanius; species Apricaphanius iberus. Next base: position 46,003 of record JAPXFQ010001724.1, on the reverse strand, counting down.
TAGTCTTCTATTTTATAAATATATTAGATAAATCTCAGTTATTCTCTTAAACCTCACTTATTCTAGACGCAAAGATCGGACAATACTTATTTCCGTCAGTAGGTGGCAGTAATGGTGTAGCTGCCAGGAAGACTGGCTGATGCTTCCAAGGAGTTTCTGTTAGAAGAAGCAAGCTAGCAGTGAGGAGCTCAGTCAGAGATCGTGTTTTGCTGAATTACTGCTCATCTGAAGCTCTGTTTTGTGTTACAGGTGAGGTTAAACACACAGACTGTTTAATATGATCTATGGTTTTGTATGGGGCTGCGTTTTATCCCTTAAAGTTACAGCAAAGTCTCCGAATTTCTGCCGTTTCTACAGTAAGTTTGGTTAGCCTCTGAAGCTAAGTGGCTCACAGTAGCATTATTACTGCGCAGTGGTGTTTTCTATATTGTTGATTATTGTATAGTGTTATGTCTGGTGTCGGAAACTATCCTCTAAAACTGTGTTTTAATCATTAGAGAAGATAGTTTATGTTCTAATGTCGGACTTTATATCTGTTTTGTAAACTGCTCAGGTTTTTCCTGGCTCAAAGGCAGAGGTGGTTCCATCCTAATTATGTGTGAATTCTTTGTATTCAACTGACTCACTTTATTTAAAGGAAACATATTTTTTAGTTAAGCTTTCTAATATGACAATAATTATGTTAAACATTCTTTTACTAAAACAATATACATACAAACATAAGGTACCAACTTTAAACTGAAAGTGCATTAAGTTGTAGAGATTTATCCACAAATCTGGCAGCCAGACATTAACTATTATTATTAGCTTTAATTATTTAATTATTAACTATTCATATCCTATTATTATAATTCTGTTCCATGTTTCATCCCAATAAGCACTGAAGGTATAAACAGGTGTTGAAAATCGCACCTTTATTCAATTAATAACAGTTAAAATCCAAAGGATTATGTCTTTTGTTTCTCAAATGGCCGACATTAAAAATCCACATATAGCAGAAGGATGGCAGATTTATACATATCCACCCCAGAATAATATGCGTTACCTTGGTAACCTATGCTGTTGCTCATCTGAAGCTCTGTTTGTGTTACAGAAAATAAATACGTATGACACCGGAAATGAAGTTGTCATCATTCCGTGTGTAACATAAAACACCAGAAGCTAATAGCTTAGCATCTCTGAGACGTTCTGACCTCACAGAGAAATATCGATAATTATTCATAACAAAACATGTTTAAATGAAGGAGTTATGGGGCAGATAATTCCTTATTAGCAGAGGCTAACGGCTGCTCCTCATTGACTTCCATTCTATGGAGGAAGGGTTGCATCAAGGATCGGTTCATAACGGGACGTAACCTTTACTGGAGTCTCTTAAACATTTATCCAGGACAACGTCCTCTGCTGATCCGTTGCTGTGACCTCTGAGCGCGGTGAAAATGATCATTTCATCCTTTTTGTGGTTTGAAAGCAGAGAGATGCTGACAGAGCTGCGTGGGTCATTGTTAATGATTCGTTTGGAATAATTAATGATTGTTGTATTAAGCTGCCTGATAGGATATAATGAAAAAATGAAGGGAAACTTTTTTTCTATAGAACTTTTTTATCGACCCCTTTTTTTTCTTTTGCAAAACACGTCTATTGATGGATATATATTGCTATGAAATTATCGCCCAGCCCTATGCAGCGCTACCCTCCAGTGCACATGTAGCCTAGAGTCTAAATGGGTAATATTGCATAAGCTCTTCCCACCTGGTTGGTCCACGTCCTCCACCACCAGGAGACACAGAGACCAGGAGGAGACAAGGAGTCATGTGACCCTCAGAGCTGCTGCTGCTGCTGCTGCTGCTGCTGCTCAGTGGACACACAGCAGAGACAACACTGGAGACATGATGGGACAGACTGGAACCAGTCCAACATGTTGGACCTTCATCCAGTCACAGAAAATGTCCTGCTGCTGTCTGTCCAACTCATCTTGTCCTCTTTTGTCCTCAGTATACAGGGTGGAGGTGGAGTCAGGGGTGGAGTCTGTCCTGCTGCCCTGTAAGACCATAAAACGTCTTCCTGGAGACGCTAGAGTGGAGTGGAGGAACAACATAGACATGAAGGTCCATGTGTATCAGAACGGTTCTGATCAGCCTGAAGAACAGAACCAGTTCTACAGAACCAGAACCAGGATGGATGAAGACCTGCTGAGAACTGGAGACATCAGTCTGACTCTGATACGTCCTACAGACTGGGACAGTAGGACCTTCACCTGCATCGTCTCCAACAGGGACGGAGACATTCTGATGAAGAAACAAGTTCGTCTGGAGGTCAAAGGTCAGTGGTTTAAATGTGATGATGATGTTTTTGTCCAATCAGCTGATTAGTTGTGATCAATAGTGATGATTGGCTGATTAGAAGGTCAAAGGTCAATGTGATGAAGATGAGGAAGCAGAGCAGGAGGAAGAGGTCCAGGACAGACTGGGACCAGTTTCTAGTTTGGGTTCAGAACCTCCAGACGGGTCAGAACCAACATCAAGATCTGGTTCTGGTTCTGGTCCAGTAGGTTCTACTGGTTCTGGTTCTGGTCCAGTGGGTTCTACTGGTTCTGGTTCTGGTCCAGTAGGTTCTACTGGTTCTGGTTCTGGTCCATTAGGTTCTTCTGGTTCTGGTCCAGTAGGTTCTACTGGTTCTGGTCCAGTAGGTTCTACATGGTTCTGGTCCAGTAGGTTCTACTGGTTCTGGTTCTGGTCCAGTGGGTTCTACTGGTTCTGGTCCAGTAGGTTCTACTGGTTCTGGTCCAGTAGGTTCTTCTGGTTCTGGTCCAGTAGGTTCTGGTTCTGGTCCAGTAGGTTCTACTGGTTCTGGTCCAGTAGGTTCTACTGGTTCTGGTTCTGGTCCAGTAGGTTCTACTGGTTCTGGTTCTGGTCCACTAGGTTCTACTGGTTCTGGTTCTGGTCCACTAGGTTCTACTGGTTCTGGTTCTGGTCCAGTAGGTTCTACTGGTTCTGGTTCTGGTCCAGTAGGTTCTACTGGTTCTGGTCCAGTAGGTTCTTCTGGTTCTGGTCCAGTAGGTTCTACTGGTTCTGGTTCTGATCCAGTAGGTTCTTCTGGTTCTGGTCCAGTAGGTTCTTCTGGTTCTGGTCCAGTAGGTTCTACTGGTTCTGGTCCAGTAGGTTCTACTGGTTCTGGTTCTGATCCAGTAGGTTCTACTGGTTCTGGTTCTGGTCCAGTAGGTTCTACTGGTTCTGGTCCAGTAGGTTCTTCTGGTTCTGGTCCAGTAGGTTCTACATGGTTCTGGTCCAGTAGGTTCTACATGGTTCTGGTTCTGGTCCAGTAGGTTCTACTGGTTCTGGTCCAGTAGGTTCTACTGGTTCTGGTCCAGTAGGTTCTACTGGTTCCGGTCCAGTAGGTTCTACATGGTTCCGGTCCAGTAGGTTCTACATGGTTCCGGTCCAGTAGGTTCTACATGGTTTTGGTTCTGATCCAGTAGGTTCTACTGGATCCGGTCCAGTAGGTTCTACTGGTTCTGGTTCTGGTCAGTTTTCTCCACAATCAATGAAGTGATGAAGAGCTGCTCCTCATCTTCCTCTTCTTCTCTCAGTCCAACAGGTGGAGGTGGAGGAGGGGGCGGAGTCTGTCCTGCTGCCGTTCATAACAACACCTGATCTACCTGGAGACGCTGAAGTGGATTGGTGGGACAGTAAGAACAGGAAGGTCCATGTGTATCAGAACGGTTCTGATCAGCCTGAAGAACAGAACCAGTTCTACAGAACCAGAACCAGGATGAATGAAGACCTGCTGAGAACTGGAGACATCAGTCTGACTCTGATACGTCCTACAGAGGAAGATAGAGGAGATTACAGATGTGGAGTCATGAGGGATGGAAAGCTGATGAGATATAAAAGAGTTCAGCTTAAAGTCAAAGGTTTGACTGTCTGTCTGTCTGTCTCCCTGTCTGTCTGTCTGTCTCTCTCTGACTGTCTCCCTGTCTGTCTGTCTGACTGTCTCTCTGTCTCCTCAGCAAAGACAGTCCAGGTCCAACCAGAGGACATCAGAACCAGAACCTTCTCCATTGATCCGTCTCCTCTGCTGGCTGATCAATCAGTCTGATCATCTTTGATTATTGATCCAATCAGACTTTGGAGCAGAGAGAAGATCTCAGTGAAGGTTCTGATGGACCACCAGAGGACATGATGGACCACCAGAGGACATGATGGACCACCAGAGGACATGATGGACCACCAGAGGACATGATGGACCGCCAGAGGACATGATGGACCACCAGAGGACATGATGGACCACCAGAGGACACTTCATCTTGGTCCATCTGCAGCTAGAAGTTCTGGACTGAACCTGAGTGAAGAACATGTGGAGGAGAAGAACAGAACCATCCTGATCTTCTTCTCTTCCTCTGGACCCAAAGAGACCCAAAGGTCAAAGGTCAAAGTGTTGAAGGACAGAAAGAAGCAGCAGCCAAAGACCCACCAATGAGGAGAGTGGGAGGAGCCAGGCTCAACCAATCAGAGACAAAGTAGAGATGTTCCAGTAAATAAATCAGTAGAAAGTCCATAAAGGACGTCAGGAAGAGTTCTGATGGTTCTGGTTCAGCCCAGAACCAGAGAGAATAAAGCTGTTCTAACGGTCCAGAACCACTGACTGGATCTGGACCGTCCCAGTGGGACCAGTTCCTCCAGTCTGACCACAGCTGTGGAGGAGGACTGTGTGGGTCTTTCTGATTGGCCAGAAGCTTCTCAGGTAGAGGCAGAAAGTACCACGCCACACAGATAGGGGGCAGTGCTGAGCTCCATAGGTACTATGGGAAACAGCTGCTCTTCTTCTATGAATTAAAAAGGCTGAAAACAGTCAGAAAAATTATGATTTTCTTCATTATTACCAGAAACCTGGTCTGTTAAAAACTTCCAGATAAAATATCTTTATTAATTTCTATTTTATCCCAAATATGGAAACTTGTAGATTTACTGAGCATGAAGAAAATACTGAAATAAAAACGATAAAACATGAAACTATGATGGTTTTTAATCCAGAGAATTTAAATATCAGTTAAATATGAATAAGAAATCAGTAAAAAATTTAGACACAACCTGAATATAAAGCAGATAAACGTCTCTGATTATTAATAATCTCATCCAGAATACAAAGATAGAAAATCCTGATGCTTAATTTATGAAATGTAAAATCTGGACTAGAACAGCTATGGACACAAAACTACAACAGCTGGGTCCTTCAAACCTAAACTAAATTATTTTATACTAATTGGAGAACATTTAATATTTAGTCTGTGAAACATGGATTATGTATTTTTTTAACTACAGCTAAAATAATGTGGTCCAGATGTAGAAAAAGTGTTTAAATCCGCCTCTATTGAAGTTTCACAGAAATGTTTCATAAATCCTAAAGTTGGTTTTAATTGTTCTGATATTAGTGTAAAATAATATAGTTCATGTCTGAGTGTTTTATTTTTGTAGCTACAGCTAAAATAATGTGGTCCAGAAGCAGAAAAAGGTCTGAAATCTTCCTTTAGTGAAGTTTAAAGATCACAGAGTTGGTTTTAATGATTCTTCTGGTTATGTAGAATAATATAATCCACGTCTATATTGTAATGTAGATTTTAAATCAGATTAAAGAAAAAATGGGTGTAATAACTCGTAACTAACTCTAAAGTTTTCATCAGGCACCAGCCTGGACACCTACATTCCTAGCAGAGAACAGCAGCTGAACAGTTTTTTTTGTTTTTTTGAAGGTTATGTTGATGAAAAAAAGTGAATAAGGAAATAAAATAAAAAGGTAAATATACGGGGGGGGGGGGGTACAAGGGGTTCATCATATAAATGTAGATCCACAGAGAGCAGAGTGTAGCTTCATTACCATGGGAGTTTGGACAAAGATTAGATATTGCTTAAAACATTTCAGCCTTTTAAATAAATTATTCAATAATAAATTAAGATTTTTATTTTTCAGGGTTAGTCCAAATAAAACATTTAGTAAAGACCAAAGTAATACGTCTTTATGGGAGTTTTGTAAATGATTAAATCAAGTTTTCCATAAGTTATGAACATCTTTAGTGGTAAAAGACGTTCTCTATTGTTTCTGGAACAGATTTAAATATGGAACAATTTTCAACATCAAACTTAAAGCGTTTTTTGAGGGATAAATACCATAAAGTATTTTGAAGAGAACTTCTTTCATTTTTGGAGGAATGTGGAAACGCAGGTATTTAGTGAATAGAAAAGAGATTTCAGAGCGTTTGAACATATTTAGTGAGCAGATCCTTTATGATTTGCCTGGGAACAAAATATGGAGAGTTTGATAAACGCATTGTTGCATTTTGTATCCTTCAAACATTTATCATCTATAAGAATTGTTTTGAGAACAGGAGTTGTAGCATATTCTATCTTATTTTTAATAAAACGTAACTGAAGGGATATTTTGGCCTAATAAATTGTAAGTGCTTATATAGGATAGTTCTATTATTCCATAATGGGACATTATGTGGAGTAAAAATTGTGTTTGAATAACATTTTCCAAAATAATAATACTTGCTGATGAAAATTTAAAAGCTTTATGGGTAGTTTGGACATTTCAAAATCACAGACCATCAAAAATGGAATAACTCCCAGTTTTTGGAGCAGAAGAGATAAAACCAAAAACCATATTTCTTCTTTATTATTAAGGACATATTTTAACCATTTCATCTTTAATAAACCATAATTTCAAAGTCAATCGCTTTGATGCCTCCATTTTCAATAGATTTTGTTAAGTCTTTATTACGGATATAATGATATTTATTTTCCATATGAAATAGAAATATATCTGATTTCTTTTCTCAATGATTTTGGGATCAGCAATGATTGCGCCGGGTGGATCAGTCTACAGAGAGATTCAGTTTTTGGTTAACATATTTCTCCCACAAACAGTCAGATCTCTTTGTTACCATCTGTTGAGAGTTTCAATTATTGAGCATGTTCTCCAAGTTTTGTTTCCTACGTGAATCTGAATTTATAGTGATCCATATGCCTAAATATTTCATTTCATTTTTAATCGGGATGCCGTATAAAGATGAGAGTCATGAATACTCATCAATTCACATTTGCTTCAATTTAGTTGTAGGCCAGACGCGTCTGAGAAGGTTTGATTACATCTGAGGCCAATTGAATCTGTTCTTTCTTTTTTAGCAACAAAGTCGTGTCGTCCGCAAGTTGGCGAATAATTACAGTTCTGATACGTTTAACATCTGAATGTGTAATTTTGATATTTAACAGTTCTGTGGCTAGGATAAAGAGTAAAGGTGAGAGGCTGCAACCTTTTCTTACGCGTCTCTGAACACTAAATCTTGGGCAGGTAGACTGAACTGTTTCTATCTGTGTAGAACATGTTAATCATAGAGACAAAGTTTTTTTACTGCGCCAATCATAAATTCATGAGCAATGGAGTCGAAGGCTTTGCAGAAATCTAAGAACATCATAAAGCTCTTATCATGAATGAGGTTTCTATAGTCAATGAGGTCTAAGGCCAATCGAATATTAGTATTTTTCATGAATCCTGATTGTACGGCTGATGATGTCCATCAAACCAGATTTTAGTCTAGATGCTAAAACTTTGGGAAAAATCTTATAGTCACTGTTTAGTAAAGAAATATGTGTTTTTTATTCTTCCCTGGTTTTGGAATTCATTTTATGATGCCTTGTTTCATTGATTCCATCATACGGTTTTGTTTAATACAAACCAGCAATGCATTGAAGAGGAGGATTTTTAATTACGGCCAAAAATATTGATAAAAGTTGGAGGTCAGTCCATCTGGACCAGGAGAACGGTCAGAAGCCATGCTTTTAATAGCTTCATCTAGTTCATTAATAGTAATTATTTTAATAATTCATTACTAATAGACGGTAGGATGTGAGTTTCTATGTCCTCAAAAACTTTACTAGAGCAATCCAATGAAAAGTTTGATTTCTATAAAGAGCTATAGAAATGATTTTTAGTTTTGGATCGGAACATTCGTGTCCGTTTACGATTAAAGTATCGATTGAGTTGTATTCTTGTCGTTTTTTTTCCAGGTTACAGAAATAGTGTGACTTTTTTTCTCCTTCTTCCAACCACTTTGCTCTGGACCTTACATAAGCACCTTTTGCTCTCAATATATAAAGGGAATCTACATTTGTTTGTAATTTCTCTATTTTTATTTGGCCAATTTAAATGATCATATAGGTTTGCTAATTCTTTAATCAAAGTTAATTCTTCTTATGCTCTACGTTTTTTTAGTTCACTTCCATATTTTATTGAAATTTCTCTCTTTTTAAATTTCAAATATTCCCATTTAGACGTTGGAGAATCAATAGAATCGTCATTTTCAATGTTCGATATAAGGTCTTTGATCAGGTTACAGAAACGTTCATGTCTTAATAGATCCGAGCTAAAAGTCCAATAACCTTTCACAAATATCATGTTATCATTTTTGTTTTAAATAAATTGTGCAATGATCACTAAGTGGACTGTTGGAGATGGAGGATTCTATGTTACATTGAGTTAATTCACTCAAAATTAGCCGATAATCAAAGCAGGATCTTTGTTGGCCATCAGGTTTATGCCATGTAAACTGTATTTTTGTTCATGTTTAGTTTTCTCCATATTTCTGTTAGTCTATTTTCTATACTACAATCTTCAATAATTGTATTGTAATGTATTGATGGACATTTTGAGGGTCATCTATCCAAATATTGATCAGGAACCGTATTAAAGTTCCCCCTAACCAGTACATTGTTTGTGTAATATATAATAATAATAGTTGTTAGACTATGAATCAATAAATCAGGGTTTTTATGATCATTATTATATCCATATATGTTAACAAGAATCTTATTTCCTCCCTCTATAGACATTACACAGGCTAACCAATGAGCAGAGTTGTTGTTTCTGCTTTCCAGAATCTCATTGGTGGAAACATACTGCGACTCCTGCTGAACGATTAGATCCATGGATAAATAATATTTTGTCACTCACTGTTGCTTCCAAAAGTTGCAGTCCGTTTCTTCTGAATGGGTTTGTTGAAGGAAAAAACAGTTTGCTTTTTGACCTTTGCAGAAAACAAAAATAGCTTTGTGTTTCAAAGAGTTTTTTAGTCCCCTTGTGTTAAAAGAAAGGAAAGAAAAGTCATTGTTAAACTCAAAACTAGAACACATGAATGGAACGATGTTTTATAACAGTTATGGAGCGTTACGCTGTGTCCACACTGAACGCGATAGGAGCGACTAAAAAGCGCGACACACGCCTAGCTGTTAGCGTGAACATTCGCACCTTGAAGCGTGTACAACGTGAACTGGTCGCGCTTCAAATATCGTATTTTCACACGTGAACTGGCCTTTAGAGGAGCTGGGGCTACAGTACATCTGTGGTGGATTATAGATTATGGTCTCTGATCTGATGGAGGACAGAGTGGATTACGTGTTCTGGCCTCCGGTAAAGCTGGGACCGCTGCACTGGGGGTTTGGTGAGCTACAGATACAGTCTAGCTACGGTGGAGGGATCCATAAACAGCAGAGAGCCTCTCATAAACACCGGCTCCTCACCGCCTGGAGAACATGACCTGCTCGCCCAGTTTGTGCCGTGAAGGTCAAAGCTTCGCCTGCTGAAACACCAACTACATTTCTGAGCAGCTGTTCATCTGTCTGCGGCTCATAAAAGTTTATAATATTTGAGCAGCGTGGGACGTGGTGCTGGAGCTGCTAAAAGGAAACCAGGTGAAGAGAATGTTTAAGGTTCACTTCTAGGCCTAGAGGTGTTTTTACAGAAACAACGGATCTTTGAAGATCCACCCACAAACCTCTTAAGAGCATTCCTGTCTAAATAGTTTATTTTTTATTTCTGTCTCTGTATAGCAAACTGCTTGTGTCATGTAGCTCGGGGTGATTAGCCACGATGTTTATCAGTATTTCCTCCATGTCCTGCTGAGGCTGTGACTCCATGACAGTCACAGAATCAATGAAACTCTGTCCCCTGATTGTTTGTTACGGCACAATTTGACGCTGGAGTTCAGATCTTACCAACTCAAGCGATAGACGCCATGAGGGCGAATGCACAAAATGCACCACATAAAATGCAGCGCGAATTTTCCATCGCATCTGTAGCGCTAATTGTTCGCGCAAATCAGGCAGAAAAGCTTTTTTGCGACGCAAATCTGCTTCTGAAGAGTCACTGGACCCAAAGTCGCGCTTCATCGCGCTTCTCCATTGATTTTACATGTAAACCTGAAGCTCTAGTCGCTCCTATCGCGTTTGGTGTGGACGCACCGTAAGCATTCATCTAAAACCGTTAAAATCACCTCCTAAAGGAATGTTTGAAGTTTGGTATTTTTGGCTGAGCTTTTTAATATTGTTTGATAATTCTTGTATTAAGGTCCTGTTTTGACCAGCGTTATATCCATAAACATTCCCAAGTATTAAAACATTCTTTTTGATTTCTAATGTAACCCAATGTTCATTGGTATCTGTATCAGTGTTTTAGATGGTACCTACAATATTGTTAGATAAAAAAGCTACTCCTGCAGATTTACTGGTATACCTCCGTCTCCCCACTGGTTTGTCCAGAACATTTTGGTCAGAATCACTTCAGTGTGTAAAAGAATACAGTTTGCTTTAGAGTTTTTAGAATGATTACAAAGAAAGGATGACACCTATAAGTTTTTAGGTTGAGACTTAGAAAAGAGTTGCTCAAAAAAACATTGTAGAACAAGGAAATAATCACATATAACTTATATAACACTGAACATATAACTGCATAAGCTGAACTAATAATACAGAACAAAATAAAGAGCTAGACCATTTGCTATGATGTAATGATGATGTAATGATGTTTGTAGCCACTATGACGCTGGTAGAAGACCTTTTTCCCAGCAGCTCTAGCGGCTCCATCTTGGGTCAAACCACAGGGCAGACCTTTCTGTTTGCAGCGGATTCCCAGATCCTTGTAAATCCTGGACTTTTGGGTCTCCTTCCAGAAACCGCTGTGCAGGATTCCTGGATGTGAGCTGGACGATGATGTACCCATGGCAAACAGTTTCCACACGCCTGTAGGGAGTAGAGGCCCACTGCACTGACATTTTAGCCCAAACAATTAGGACTTCCTTGCCTGTATTTTCATCCTGCTTTTCTTTCAGACCTTGTAGTTTTAAATTCCAACATTTTTTACAGCTCCAGCTCCAAAACCTTCTCTTTCAGCGTCTCTGTTTCTTAGAGAAACAATGGGAAAGCTTTTCTCTGCTCCCTCAGGCTGATACTGCTTTCTTTATATCGGCTGATTTGATGTCTGTAAGCTTTCCACAAATGCAGACGAAGTAGCCCTCACAGCTGCTTTGCTAGCGCTAGCTTTCTCCAACTTTCTCCATGAGGCCTTTTTTAGCATTTTCACGGTTCTAAATCATGTTCTTCCACAGATCAAAGTCCATAACGATCAGCGTATTCTGCTTGGAATAAGAACGTCTTTTAGACTTCTTTGGTACCATCATTCAAGAGCTAACAGGAAGTTGCCTGGCAGGCTCACAATGCTAACAGGAAGTAGACTGGCTGGCTCACCTTCCAAACAGGAAATAGCCTGGCTGGCTCACCATGCTAACAGGAAGTAGCCTGGCTGGCTCACCTTCCTAACAGGAAGTAGCCTGGCTGGCTCACCTTCCTAACAGGAAGTAGCCTGGCTGGCTCACCATGCTAACAGGAAGTAGCCTGGCTGGCTCACCATGCTAACAGGAAGTAGCCTGGCTGGCTCACCTTGCTAACAGAAGTAGCCTGTAGCTGGCTGGCTCACCTTGCTAACAGAAGTAGCCTGGTGCTCACCATTCTAACAGAAGTAGCCTGGCTGGCTCACCATGCTAACAGAAGTAGCCTGGCTGGCTCACCTTCCGTTGGCTGGCTCACCATGCTAACAGGAAGTAGCCTGCTGGCTCACCTTCCTAACAGAAGTAGCCTGGCTGGCTCACCATGCTAACAGGAAGTAGCCTGGCTGGCTCACCTTGCTAACAGGAAGTAGCCTGGCTGGCTCACCTTGCTAACAGGAAGTAGCCTGGCTGGCTCACCTTGCTAACAGGAAGTAGCCTGGCTGGCTCACCTTGCTAACAGGAAGTAGCCTGGCTGGCTCACCATGCTAACAGGAAGTAGCCTGGCTGGCTCACCATGCTAACAGGAAGTAGCCTGGCTGGCTCACCTTCCAAACAGGAAGTAGCCTGGCTGGCTCACCATGCTAACAGGAAGTAGCCTGGCTGGCTCACCATGCTAACAGGAAGTAGCCTGGCTGGCTCACCATGCTAACAGGAAGTAGCCTGGCTGGCTCACCATGCTAACAGGAAGTAGCCTGGCTGGCTCACCATGCTAACAGGAAGTAGCCTGGCTGGCTCACCATGCTAACAGGAAGTAGCCTGGCTGGCTCACCATGCTAACAGGAAGTAGCCTGGCTGGCTCACCATGCTAACAGGGAGTAGCCTGACTGGCTCACCATCTTCCCCTCTCCCCCTGTAGGCTGACTGTATGGCTGAGTTTTATTGCCACAATAGAAAACACTCAAAACTCAGAAACTTCTATCAGTTCCAAAGCAAAAATACACATCAGAGGTTAAATAAACAATATCTCCTACAGCGTCGATGACATTTTAATAATGCACTTCTAGGACAGCCAATAGCTGCCCTCCATGCTGATTAGCAACACTGGGTGTAACAGATTCTCTCTCTGCAGGGATGGACTGGAAACGTTTCTGGTCTGATGGTCATGCTCAGCATTTTATTTGTTCCTGTTTCTGTGTGGAAGTTGCTGTGAACCAGCTTTCAGATTCTGTAATATTAGGACGGGAATATACTGGCTTTTAATGACCCGTACGCATATTTATCATGGCTGCCTCATGTAGCTTAAGTTTGTTCTAAGCACCGCTTCTGAGCGCGTCCTCTAAAACTAACGAGAAGCGTCCAAACGCTGCAGTATGTGAGTAACCACTAGGGGGAGTGACTGGCTGTAGGAACATGGGAAAACCAGCAGGGAAACCAGCAACAACAGCGGTAAATATGCCCAGATCCTTAGTATGTACTACATGCTACGTAGCAACTACTACTCGCCCGCTGATGCAGTGAATACGACGTAGCAAACAAGTTAGTAGTAGGCAGGAAATCAGACGTACTGCTCCACCATTTTGCGTGTCCTTTGACCTGGATGTTTACGTTACGTCGTCTGTGGTCCCGTTAAACATGAACTTATCAACGTAAATGTTTAATCAGTTGTCAAGAACAATTAATCAGTAACATTGCTACACTTTTACATTTATACGCAGAAACTGCGGCGGTGTCGATGGTTGACAGTTCCTCGGTGACCTATGTCAGTCGTCTTTTACGATTTTCGTTTTCCGCTGCATTGTGGGATAGCGTAGCGTCCCCCGGCTGCTTACTGTGGCGGTAGTACACATCCAGAACTTTATTCCGATTCAGATCTACTACATCGCTCACGTACTGCTTTTAGCCTCCTAAGTAGTAGGCGTAGCAGGATGCAGCCAATGGACTAAGATCCCATCTTCGACACCGCTGCCGTCTGTTTCTGTCCTAATCTGAAAATTAACGGGCTGATTATCTCCTCCATGGTCGCCATGTTGGTTTAGTTTCTACCCAACACATCCAGCTCTCTATCGGGTCTGAGTTCTGTACTCTGCCCCCTGCTGGAGCTCTCCAGTAGTACATGTCCTAGACACCAATGGGAGGTTAAAAGGCAGGTATACTTCTGGCCTTTAGGTGTATCATAGAGGTGTGGGACAGAACGCTGATGATGAGGACAGAATGTCCCTGGACAGAAGATAATGAAAGGTTTTCAGCTGGTGGCACTCTGCTGTAACTTCTAGGATAAAGTCTACAATCTAGATGAAATGTCTCTGCAGAGCCTTCTTATATAGCTGCTGATTAGGGCTTAGTTACTTAAGTTAGTTAGTTAGTTAGTGAGTCCCAGCTGATGTATCGGGATCCCTGGACATGAACTCCTTTATCAGCCATCTCACACATGTTGTCCACTTAGCGTCCCACGCCGTCCTCTATAACAGGTGTCTGCTACGCCATACCTGGAGGTGTGATGTACCTGTCCATAGTGAGGCTGGAGGAGGAGGAGCTTACTGTACTCACTATAAGGTCTGCAGGTAAATCCTTTGGTTTACACACAGGCTGTTAGAGTCAGAGCTGTGGAGACGGGACGCTTTGGGAACCACACCCACAGCTCCACCTGTGGAGCAGGAACCAATCACATGTGAGTAGTAAACAGCTGATTTATTGTCAGAAACACAACGATGAAACAGAAACTGGTGCAAAGCTTCACGGCAACAGCTGAGACCGGTTCTGGTTCTGGAGGACAGCTCATGCTCAGGGTAAGGGGTATTAAGACTTCAGTCAGAGCAGCACAAACACACACACAGGGCAGTTCATGCTGTAATAAATAAACATCTACAGACATCAGAATATAGATTCTATGTGTTTCTATGTTTAAATAGAAGCTCTGATTGGTTCAGAAGGTCTGAGTCATTACAACCAGCCAATCAGCCGGAGGGCTGGGTCTGCTCAGGCGTCCATCAGAGATCAGCAGACGTATAGATCCAGGAGGGGAAAGGTCACGGGGTCAGGGCGTGGACCGTCTGCGTCTCTTACCAAACCCAGCCCAGCAGACAGAGCGGGACGTCTCTACGTGGTCAGTCCTCTCCTCTCCAGCTCCCGGCTCTGCTTCAGCTCCTTGATGCTGCACAACAAGCACACATCAGACCACAGCGCCCCCTGCTGTCAGCACTGCTGCTACTGCAGATAAAGCCTTACCGGTGTCTGCAGCGCCGCAGGAACCTCATGATCTTCCTGGCCGCCTGGTCCTGCTTCTTCGTCAGGAACGTCCCCCTGATGGACAAACGGTGACACGTCAGGAGGACGGAGGAGACGCCTGGTCCACAGAGACCCAAGGACAGACGGGGACTACAGAACCTGGGTCAGAACCTGCAGAGACTCTGGTCTAAACGCTACAACCCAGGGGTCAAACTCTGGGTCAGATTAGAACCAGAACCAGTTCCATAAGGTCACAGTGGTTGGTTGGTCCACCAGAGGACATGACTGGTGTCCCCAAGAGTCCACTGACTGTCCCATACTCTGGGTGAGTGGAGGCCAGCCTGTCTCATCAGACCCAGAAAGTCCCCCTCCCCAAGCCAGACTAAAGCAGCGCCGCCTTACTTGATCTTGGGGTTGTGGGCGGCGCCCCCCCGTGGCGCCTGCTTCAGCCTCTCGTACTCCTTGTAGCTGCGGTAGTACTGCTGGATGAGGACGGCGGCCCGGCGGCTCTGCTGGAACCGCTTCTGCTCGTAGTACGACCGGAACTTGGACTGGATCAAGATGGCCGCCTGGGTCATCTTCTTGTAGAGGGCGTACTAAAGGGGGAGGAGTCAGATAGGAGTCAGGAGGAGCACGGTACCCGGGCTCAGGGTCTGCTCAGCTTTACAGGCTGCTGGGTCCATGTTCTACCAGCAGAACCAGGTTCTGAGTAACTAAGACTCCAAGCAGCTGCAAACATTACACATACAGAGGAACACACACTGACCACACATCACTACATCTACTGTCACAGCGCCATCTACTGGGTTACCTTCAGAGCTATCCATGTTAGCTAATCAGAGAGAGAGAGAGACACAGAGGGTTAGTTAGAGTTAGTGAAGCCGACACAAACACTGGGAGACACACTGAGACACTGGGAGACATACTGAGACACACTGAGACACACTGAGACACACTGGGACACTGGGAGACACACTGAGACACACTGGGACACACTGAGACACACTGGGACACACACTGGGACACACTGAGACACACTGGGACACACTGGGAGACACTGAGACACTGGGAGACATACTGGGAGACACTGGGAGACATACTGGGACACACTGAGAGACACTGGGACACACACTGGGACACACTGAGACACACTGGGACACACTGGGAGACATACTGAGACACTGGGACACACTGGGAGACACTGGGAGACATACTGAGACACTGGGAGACATACTGAGACACTGGGAGACACACTGAGACACTGGGAGACATACTGAGACACTGGGAGACAAATTGAGACACTGGGAGACACTGAGACACTGGGACACACTGTTACATGTTTAATATTACCCAAGGCTACGTCCACACTTAGGTTATACGGGGAGTTAGACGCCTAATGTTATCCACTCAACACGAACATTTACGCCCCGTTTAAGGTCCGTTTAAGGTCCCATGATTGCGCAATCCCATACCGACCTGTGCAAATACTGGGCATGCGAGAAAACACGCGTATAATCTACGTGACGCCAGCGCCTACATAATATATACAAGAAGCTCTACAGCACAGTACATATCTGCTTGTCCCGTTAACCAAAGAGAACAATAGCTGCTCAGGAGAAGAGAGAGTTTTTGGTGTGGACAGACGACGAGATTGATTTATTACTCTTCGCTGTTGCCTTTGTCTGTAGTGTCGTATTGTTATTGACGCAGCATTCATTGACGCCACTTCCTTTCATTATCCGGGGAAGCTGTCCACGCTAGCTGGTTTAGCCGTTGAATTAAGATTTACACGGCTCTCTTACCCGGCTAATAGTTATCCGACCACAGACCTTAAACGACGCCGGGTTAGTGTGGACGATAGGGGGGTGTAGACTAAATATTTATACGTTTAAGGCATTATCTGGCTTAGTGTGGACAATAGGGGGATGTAGACTAAATATTTATACGTTTAAGGCATTATCCGGCTTAGTGTGGACGATAGGGGGGTGTAGACTAAATAATTATATGTTTAAGGCATTATCTGGCTTAGTGTGGATGATAGGGGGGTGTAGACTAAATAATTATATGTTTACGGCATTATCCGGCTTAGTGTGGACGATAGGGGGGTGTAGACTAAATAATTATATGTTTACGGCATTATACGGCTTAGTGTGGACGATAGGGGGGTGTAGACTAAATAATTATATGTTTAAGGCATTATCTGGCTTAGTGTGGACGATAGGGGGGTGTAGACTAAATAATTATATGTTTAAGGCATTAGCCGGCTTAGTGTGGATGTGGCCTAAGACTCAATTGGCTTTACTCAGAAAGTGAAGGGACCCACACACTCTGGTCGGCACACTTTAGACATTGTACTGACATACGGCATTGAGTGTGATGAACTAATAGTCCTCCCACATAACCCAGTCCTATCTGACCATTTTTTGATAACCTTTGAATTTACTTTATTTCATTACAGTAGAACTTTATCAGACAATGCTGTAACAAGTTTTAAAGAATCTGTTCCATTCTTGTTTCCGTATGTGTCTCAGAATACCACAGTGGATGGCAGTAATTCCAACTCTAACCCTTCAGATATTGATGGTCTGGTTCAAAGTATTACTTCCTCACTGCGTTTGGCACTAGACAGTGTAGCCCCCGTAAAAAAGAAGGTAATCAGCCATAGGAGGCTGGCTCCCTGGTTTAGTGCAGAGTTACGTACTTTAAAGCAGAATACTAGGAAACTGAAGAGAAAATGGCGCTCTACACACTTTAATGATTTCTTTCTAACCTGTAAAAATAGTTACTACTTTATAAAAACGCCCTTCAACAAACTAGAACAGCATAATTCTCATCATTAATAGAGGTAAATAAAAACAATCCTAGGTTTATTTTAGTACAGTTGCCAAACTTACACAGAGTCATAGCTCTGTTGAGCCAAATATTCTCCTTCTCTCAGTAGTGATGACTTTATGGGATTCTTCATAAGTAAAATAAATTATATAAAGAATAAAATCATTGGCATTCTCCCAAACATGACTAACTCTCTCTCAGTAACTGAGGCAGTATCAGAGAGAACTGTAGAACCATGTTTATGTCTGTACCTTTTTGATTCTGTTGAACTTTATGAATTATCACAAATATTAGTTTCATCTAAACCCTCAACTTGTATGTTAGACCCAATACCAACCAAATTATTTAAGGAATCGTTCCCTCTGGTTACTGGCCCTATCCTAGACATGATGAATCTATCTTTAATAAATGGATATGTGCCTCAGGAATTTAAGGTTGCTGTAATTAAACCTTTACTTAATAAACCCTCCCTGGATCAAGATGATTTAGCTAACTACAGACCTATATCTAACCTTCCTTTCTTATCCATAATTCTTGTTTGAGGAATTTCAGTCAGGTTTTAGAGCTGATCATAGCACTGAAACAGTACTGGTAAAAGTTACTAATGATATTCTAATGGCCTCAGATAATGGATCTGTGACGGTTCTGGTCTTGTTAGATCTCAGTGCTGCTTTTGACACAGTCGATCATAATATTCTCTTAGAAAGGCTCCAACATGTTGTAGGGATAAAGGGAACAGCACTAGGCTGGTTTAGATCATATCTGTCCAACAGATTCCAGTTTGTTCATGTCAATGATAAATCATCTTCACACTCAAGGGTTACTTGTGGAGTACCACAGGGTTCTGTGCTTGGACCGATTCTCTTTACTATATATATGCTTCCAATTGGTAAAATAATTAGACAACATGGAATAAATTTCCACAGTTATGCTGATGATACACAATTATATTTATCCATAAAACCTGATGAAACCAATCAGTTAGGTAGATTACAAGCATGAAGACATAAAAACCTGGATGACTCTGAATTTTCTACTTTTAAATTCAGACAGACAGAAGTTGTTGTCTTTGGACCAGAACCTTTAAAAAGGAAACTGCTAAATCAATCACTTCATCTGGATGGTATTAATTTGGCCTCTGGTAATAATGTAAAGAATCTCGGTGTAATTTTTGACCAAGACATGACATTTGATTACATGTTGTAGGTGCTGGTCATCCAATTAGAATATCATGAAAAAGTTGATTTATTTCAGTAATTTAATTTTAAAGATGAAACTGTGCATTTATTAGATTTGTTCATTAAACACAGGCTGATATATTTAAAATGTTTCTTTCTTGTAATTTTGATGATTATAACTGCAAACTAAGGAAAGTTCCAAATATTTAAGAAAATTTAAATATTGTGAAAATGTTTTATATTGAAGACACCTGGAGCCATTTTAATCAGCTAATTAACTCCAAACATCTGCAGAAGCCTTTAAATTGTCTCTCAGTCTAGTTCTGTAGGCTACACAGTCATGGGGAAAACTGCTGACTGGACATGTGTCCAAAAGACGACCACTGACACCTTGGACAGTGAGACACAGAAGAGGCTGGATGTCCCCAGAGCTCTGTGTCCAATAAGGACATTAAAGCTGTCAGTCTGCAGTCAGACGTTTTTAGACTGGTTTGGTGTCACCTGGTCACATGGAAGCTAATGAAGAAAAATCACATTTTACACAAACATTAATAGGAAATGTTACATATGTTAATTTTAAAGCCATAAATCGTGTCATATTCCATGGGTGTTGAGCAACAGTTTATCAATATTTACGTGTTACTTTGTTAGTAGATCTTACAGGTATTTTCTGGGATGCATGGAGAAACCCAAAGCCTAACCAAACCTTTGGAAGCGATGCATCCGCTCTATCAGAGCAGCTATGGAGGAGGTGAAATGTTGGAGACGGTCTCTGCTTTAAGGAAACTATAATGTCCATAGAATATCCTACCTAAAACTACGTTCACCGCGGTCTATCCAGCTCACAGGGACACAGAACGCCTGAAACCACGGCGCTTCATTTAACCACGTTATAGGAACTCTACATCCCCAGTAACGGTGAAACGGTGGGAAAAGTTACCTTAAAAACAACGCTGTTTTACATAAATGCTGTTACTCCCGACATCAGCAACAGAAAAAGTCCGTCTCTAACAGGAACACCTGGACACACTAGAACACACACACCTGTTTGTACTTCCTGTAGCACCTCTGGATGACGGCGGCGGCCATGTCCTGCTGCTCCTTTAACCTCCGACCCTGAACATAAACACACACGGTAATTCCCCCGTTTGGCCAGCAGGTGGCGCTGGTTTTCCCACAGGAACCTCCGCCCGTCTCCATGGCTACCTTGTATCGCCTGAAGGCGTTCTGGATGATGCGGGCGGCCTCGTAAAGCTCTCTCTGCTCGCCGTCCGTCAGCGTCAGCAGGGCAAAGTCTCTCTCCATCTTCCCATTGGCCGAGGCGTTCAGGAACTCCGCCCACGCGGCTGAGGACGGGGGGCGGAGCCTCTGTAGTGCCAGGGCGCTGAGGGGGGAGGGGGGGCAGACGCGCCTGCAGCAGAGAAACAAGGACGGTTCATCCGGTCGTCCACACACTCCCACCATCCGCCTACCTGCAGGGCTTACCTGGGCGGGGAGTGGGCGTCGACCGTCTCCAGGTAGGTAGCCAGCCAGGTGTCCTCCACGCCGGGGTTGTCCTGTCTCTCTCTGAGCGGAGACTCCGCCCCCCTGGGGAAGTCCTCCTGCTTGATTCGCTCCGGCGTGGCCTCGATGATCTGCTCCGCCAGCGTTGCCATGTCGACCTGAGGGGTGGAGAGAGGGGGAGGAGTCTATGGATGCAGGTGTTCTCCAGACCTCCAGGTGATCCTGCAGCAACTAATCTAAGCTGTTCAGCTAATTATGTTGTGGGTAAGGCAAGCAGAAATTAATTTAGGATAAGTCTGATATTTATTAGAAGTTCTTGCTCTTGAATTTAACGCCACATAGCCAACATTTAGTTTGGGAAATTAATAACTTGTCATGAGCTCCATTTATGTTTTTTATTTCATGAAAATGTTGAAGAGATTTGTGTGTGATGTGTGAGTGGTTGGATGTCATATCAATATAACGTTAATTGCAGGAATATTGATGGACAAACAAGTGTTAGATGTTTGAAAATATTGTTTTGCACAAAAAGGATGTTTGAAATGGCTCGTTTGAATATCTGCAGTTAAAGGAATAAAATAAAAGATATCGCAGAAATATTACAGATTCCACATATTAGCCATTTCAGAAACACACTTAGATTCAACTATTAAGAGTCCTGTATTGAATATAGACGGCTATAATTTATATAGGCAGGACAGAAATTTGTATGGAGGAGTAGCTTGTTATGTTAAGAACCATATTTCAGTCAAAGTCAGAGGAGATCTTAACATACAAGGAGTTGAAGTAATATGGGTACAGTTACAATTACCTTATGTAAGGCCTGTTCTTATTGGATGCTGTTATAGACCACCAAATGCTACTGTAATGTATCGGGATCAAATATGTGAAATGCTGGACAAAGCATGTAAAATCTACTTCTTAGGAGATTTTAATATAGATTGGAAGTCTACAAATTGTATATCAAAGGGTAAGTTACTATCTTTAGCTAATACTTGTAATCTGTCTCAAATAGTTAAGGATTATGGAGTAAATTTAAAAGCCGATGGCACATATTCAGCAACTCTTATTGATTTAATTTTTACAAATGCAACAGACTTATGTTCGGGTCTCTATGCCTGTCGGTTGCAGTGACCATAATTTAATAGCTGTGACAAGAAAATTAAAAGTACCTAAATCAGGTCAAAATTTTATTCATAAAAAGGATATAAAAACTTTAAATAGAGTGATTTTGTTGAAGAAATGAGGAGTGTAGATTGGTCGGAGGTTACACAGCAGCAGCAGAACCCTGGCCGAGCTGTGGCCATCTTCAACAACTTGATAACCAGAGTAAGAGACAAACATGCTCCTTTAACCCTTAATAGTCCCTGAGGCGTTTTTTTGCGCAGGGGGTGTCATTTTTAAGAATAACTGTTGTTGTGCTAATGCAATTCTTACAATTTTTTCCGAAGATGTGCATTTTTGGAGGAGTTTGACAGAAATATATTTTTTTTTTCTCATACTAGATTTAAAACATTGTATATTCATTACAGTAACATAAAGGTCCCTCGGACATTTTTTTGTGCCATTGACTCCCATTCAAACGACATTTTTCTAACATACCTTAATATCCCCATTTAAAAAAAAATAAATTACACACCAGTGTTTCTGCGGCCATCATAAACTGAAATTGTAGTTTTGACTTTTTTTTCACCTGAATAATGGATTTCTTTATAAATGCTGGGGCATTTAATAAAGATAAATTTAAATTATTCACATTTTTGGGATCCTATGGGCCCTGAATTCATAATGCAATATGTATTTCTAAAAAATATGGTTTGAGCGTTTTTTAGAGATGTCATACACTGGTGTCCATGCTTGGTTTCATAATTTTTGTGAATGTTATTTCTACAGTCTGGATCAAAAAAATCGGTCATTTTAAGAAGAGCAAAATCCTAATCGACAATTTTATGTCATTTTCCTGTTTTTTGGGGGTTTTTTTAGAGTGCAGATTTTCAAATAAAACCTGGTATTAAATGGTTTCATCTCAAAAACAAGAAAAAAAATATTATGTTTCCAGAGGACTGAGGCTAAGGATGGCATTTGTGGGAAAAAAAGGAGAGTAATTAAATATAATATGACTTTATTTGCACTTTTTTGCCCTTGGACATTTTTTTGTGCCGAGGATCCCAAGTGTAGCATTTATTTGAGGGACTATGAAGGGTTAAGGAAACACATTGTAAGTAATGTCTCAACTCCATGGCTGGATCAAGAGCTCAAACAATACATGAGGAATCAAGTCAAAGCAGAATGACATGGTTCAGTGGAATAAGTATCGTAAAGTAAGAAATCAGGTGACTAACATGAACAAACGTAAAAAACTAATATATTATGCTGGAATGGATAGTGCAAAGGTAAGGAAAACACTTAATGAATTACTGGGACGGAAAACAAAACGTAACACATTATCATTAGAGGCTCATGGGATTCGCCTTACTAGACCTAAAAGAGATTGCTAATTATATGAGCCATTTTTTTAAGCATAAAATACCAAAAATTAGACAAGGCATGGATTTGGGACAAGATGAAAATATCTCATATGAACTAATAACAAATAGGATAATGAGAACAACAAACTGCACATTTAAATTTAACACTGTAACAGAGGACAGTGTGAAGAAAATATTACAAGCAAGTAAAGATAAACCCTGTGGAATAGATCACTTAACTGTTAAAGATGGTGGTAGAGGTCATTGCTTTGCCCATTTCTCATATCATTAATCTCAGTTTAACAGCAGGTGTTATTCACACACCATGGAAAAAAGAAACAATTTTACCTTGAATTAAAAACAACAAAGAACAGTTTTGAGGTCAGAAAAGCAGACCAATAAGTTTATTACCGGCAGTAACCAAAGTGATGGAAAAAGCTGTTTATGATTAAGAGTATTTGGAAGTAAATGGGTTAAACACAATGTATCAGCATGCTTATAAGATGGGGGAAGGGGCTAGCCTGGGAGGCTAGCCCCTTCCATTCATTAACTGACTACTGGCTACAGGAAATTGATGATATTTGGTAGGCACAGTATTTTTAGACCTAAGTGCAGCCTTTGACGTTCTGGACCGTAGTATTTTACTTAAAAAGTTTGTTTGCTGTTCGATGGACTGACAGCTATCTTAGTAAACGTGCGTACACAATTTACTTTAATGGTAGCTACTCTGAGGTTGAAGAAATGTGTTGTGGGGTGCCCCAGGGCAGTTGTTTAGGAACCCTTTTATTTTCTGTTTTCACAAATGATATTTCCACTTGTAATTAAACATGAAACCATGTCAATGTATGCAGATGATACAACATTGTGTTGATCAGCAGGAGATTATGTTAAATAGGGAGTTAGACCGGGTCATACAATGGATTACTGACAATAGATTACTTATTAATGCAGGTAAAACAAAATGTATGATACTTGGGTCAAAATATTTCCTTAACCCATCAGTAACATGGGAGGAAATGTGATTCAACAATTAGAAGAAATCAATTTATTGGGTGTAATTGTGGATAGCACACTGTCTTGGAATAGTCAAATCAATAAAATATTGCAAAAAATTGGTCGTATATGGGAATAATCAGATACTGTAAGAAATTCATTCCCAAAAGGCTGATCAAACGATTAGCCAAATTATTTGTATTATCTCATCTAGAATACGCTTCATGTTTGGTCAAATACCAGAGAAAATTATTTATACAAATTAAAAGTTGCACAGAATAAAGTAGCACGTATTTGTTTTGGGTTGTACATATACAACTAATATAATCACAATGCACAACTATTTGGCATGGTTAACGGTAAAATATAGATTGAAATATTTTTTAGTATCATTTATTCGTAATATCAATGAAACAAAAACGGCTGAAATAATTTAAAGTAAATTGTCATTTTTTACTGATCAACATAACTATTGTACGAGACAAACCATTAGAAAGCGATGTGTTCTGCCTGCAGGCAGAACTAATCATTTTCAGAGAGCAGTTTGTTATCGGGCCATGTTTGCATGGAATGGATTACCAGGATTTCTGTTGTTGGAAAATAATAGAAAATGTTTTCAAAAGAAATTAAAAATGTTTCTGTTCACCAAAGAGTCATGATACTGGAATGGTAAGGTAATATGAAAATGCCTTATAGTTTGTATAAGAGAGCTATTTATGGATTACATGTACAATGTATACCAGTTTTGTTTGTTTATTTATTTAATGTATTGGGCTATTGCAGATTATGTCCAGTTTGTGTGTGTGTGGGTGAATAATGTAAGAAAATAATGAATCATGTAGATTTGTGATGTAAGGAGGATGAGACCCACAGATGAATAGCAACTGAGATTTCAGGCGCTAATGGGGATCTTAATAAATGAAATGAAATACCTGCAGCACCTCCTCCTCCAGGTACTCCTCTCCTTCGTTCTCGGCGTTCTCTCCGTAGCTCAGCAGCTGCTCCTCCAGAGGCCGCCGCCCCACCACCGTCTGATGGTGGGGCTCAGTGGGCGGGGCATTCTCGTAGTCCATCAGGTAAGGGGAGGAGTCTCTGGAACCGCCAGCGTTCAACCCTGAGACAGACATCAGAGGGACAGCTTTGAACTTTCACCTATTAATCTCTCAGGTTATTCCCTGTTAGCCTCCCAGGCTAGCCCCTGTTAGCCTCCCAGGCTAGCCCCTGTTAGCCTCCCAGGCTAGCCCCTGTTAGCCTCCCAGGCTAGCCCCTTTTAGCCTCCCAGGCTAGCCCCTTTTAGCCTCCCAGGCTAGCCCCTTTTAGCCTCCCAGGCTAGCCCCTTTTAGCCTCCCAGGCTAGCCCCTTTTAGCCTCCCAGGCTAGCCCCTGTTAGCCTCCCCGGTTAGCCCCTTTTAGCCTCCCAGGCTAGACCCTTTTAGCCTCCCAGGCTAGACCCTGTTAGCCTCCCAGGCTAGCCCCTGTTAGCCTCCCAGGCTAGCCCCTGTTAGCCTCCCAGGCTAGCCCCTTTTAGCCTCCCAGGCTAGCCCCTTTTAGCCTCCCAGGCTAGCCCCTTTTAGCCTCCCAGGCTAGCCCCTTTTAGGCTCCAGGGCTAGCCCCTTTTAGCCTCCCAGGCTAGCCCCTTTTAGCCTCCCAGGCTAGCCCCTGTTAGCCTCCCAGGCTAGCCCCTGTTAGCCTCCCCGGTTAGCCCCTTTTAGCCTCCCAGGCTAGACCCTTTTAGCCTCCCAGGCTAGACCCTGTTAGCCTCCCAGGCTAGACCCTTTTAGCCTCCCAGGCTAGCCCCTTTTAGCCTCCCAGGCTAGCCCCTTTTAGCCTCCCAGGCTAGCCCCTTTTAGCCTCCCAGGCTAGCCCCTTTTAGCCTCCCAGGCTAGCCCCTTTTAGCCTCCCAGGCTAGCCCCTGTTAGCCTCCCAGGCTAGCCCCTGTTAGCCTCCCCGGTTAGCCCCTTTTAGCCTCCCAGGCTAGACCCTTTTAGCCTCCCAGGCTAGCCCCTGTTAGCCTCCCAGGCTAGCCCCTGTTAGCCTCCCAGGTTAGACCCTTTTTTTATTAAACCAGGAACCAGAGTTCAGGAGGACCAGATTTCTCCATAGGGACAGAAACCAGGTTCTGATTGGACACAGTGAGACAGGGATGTAGGTGGGTTACCTGTGCTGAAGGTGCGGTTAGGCTCCTCCCTCCACATGGAACCTGAAGGAAGAGCGGTAAAAGTGAAGGAGGACGGGGATGGAGGAGACACAGGCAGCGAGGAGGAGGAGAGAGATGATGGAGATGAAGGGGAGGTGTCCATCGGGGCGGGGCCACTGGAGTAGGCGGAGCTTGGAGACGGGGAAGGCGGGTCGCTGGGTGAGGGGAGACTGCTGGAGGAGCTGAGACCTGGTGGAAGGAGACAGCAGAGGATTAGAGCCAATCAGAGAGCAGAACCAGGTCAGCTGACAGCAGCAACATGTGTTACCTGTGTCCGGGCTGGTGGACAGAGGCGAGGGCGGAGGCTGCGGCGTGTCGTTGGCCTGAGCGCGGCGCGTGTGCAGCTCCTCCAGGGCGGCGGCCAGGCGGGTGTGTCCTCTGGAGCGCGCCACGGCTAATGGCAGGCGACCCAGAGAGTCAGGGATCCCCAGAGCCAGGCTGTTCCAGCTGTACAGTAGCTCTGCTGCCCTCTGGTGGCCCAAAGCGCACGCCCACATCTACGACACAGAGACACGGTAACCACGGCAACACCGCTGCCCAGCGCGCGAGGGCGCTCAGGTAGGGCCTTACCAGCGGCGTGCAGGAGAAGTGGTCCACGTTCAGGGGGTCCACCTCCTGCTCCAGGTCCAGGCTGTCTCTGCTGACCGTCCTGCAGGACGAGAGGCGGTGAGACGAGGACGGTCGCCAGGTGAGACGAGGACGCGTGGGCGGGGCTTACCTCCACTGGATCAGGCTGTGGATCAGATGAGTGTAGCCCTGGGCAGCAGCCAGGTGGAGCAGGGTCATCCCACGGTGACGAGACGAGTGGTGGAGGCGCTCTCCTCCTCCACCTCCTCCGTCCCATCGAGCTCCTCTCATCATCCGCTCACAGACTCCAACGATACGCCGCTCGAACCACTGGGAGGACTGGGAGAAAGAGACAGGGTAGAGACAGAGAGACAGGTTAGAGATGCAGAGACAGGTTAGAGACAGGGAGACAGGTTAGAGACAGGGAGACAGGTTAGAGACAGGGAGACAGGCTAGAGACAGGGAGACAGGTTAGAGACAGGGAGACAGGTTAGAGACAGGTTAGAGACACAGAGACAGGTTAGAGACACAGAGACAGGTTAGAGACAGAGAGACAGGTTAGAGATGCAGAGACAGGTTAGAGACAGAGAGACAGGCTAGAGACAGGGAGACAGGTTAGAGACAGGGAGACAGGTTAGAGACAGGTTAGAGACACAGAGACAGAGAGACAGGTTAGAGACACAGAGACAGGTTAGAGACAGGGAGACAGGTTAGAGACACAGAGACAGGTTAGAGACAGAGAGACAGGTTAGAGACACAGAGACAGGTTAGAGACAGGGAGACAGGTTAGAGACAGGGAGACAGGCTAGAGACAGGGAGACAGGTTAGAGACAGGGAGACAGGTTAGAGACAGGTTAGAGACACAGAGACAGAGAGACAGGTTAGAGACAGAGAGACAGGTTAGAGATGCAGAGACAGGTTAGCACATCCAATCGAGTAATAATGGCCGACAGAAACTAAATTCAGATTTTCCAAACATTCTACAGACAAACTGCAGTCAGAGTGAATTAGTGAAACCAGGACGTATCGGTACCAAAGCAGGTGTTGGACGTGAGCTGTACTTCTGAACCCACTCAGCCTGACTGGGTCAGACGCTGTAATTAGCTGATTCTGATTGGTTCTCGTCTTCTTATATTTTTGTATATTTAGAAATGGAGCTCATCAGGTCACATGACCTCCGTTATCATGACTCCGCCCCCATCGGTCGCCCTGAGTTACGGTGTGGAGAGCGAGGCTCGCTGCCACCTGTCGTCACCCCCGGCTGCCGACCCGGTCCAAGAACCCGTCACCATGGTAACCGATACACCTCATGGGACTGGTTCTGGTAAAGCAGGGTTCTAGCTGGTTCTGTGGTCATTAAGTGGTCAGATGATCTATAATCCTGTTGGTTTAACCTCCCTGTTTAGTCAGACTAATCAACCTGAAGCAGAGATGCTAATGTTAGCATAAACTTTGTTTTTAATCATATCAGCACCACGTTCCTTGATCCTAAGGTTAGTTTGGACAATCATGTTTAGTTCTCCTACAGGCTGCTCCATAACCCAGCTAAAGCATTAATTGTCTGCCTGCTGTCCCAACACCAACGTAAACGCTCTTGTCTATCGAGCTAAAATACCTCCGTAGCTAGCTATTAGCCACGTCGGCCTGGGTACAGCTTACGTCATTCCAGCCTCATGAAGCGAAGTGAGCGCAAAGAAAAGGGAACCCATGCCCACCAAGAAGGTATGGTCTTTGGTGTTCCTCCTGCTGCTCAGAGAAAGCCTCCTGGTTCGCCTGCAGCCACCATTCCAGCTAACACCCCACTAGCAGCCGCGCTAGTAGCCCCGCTAGTAGCCTTGCTAGCACGGACAACGACTACACTGTTTCTGCTACCAAGGCTGATACTCTGCTCTCAAGCTTTGGCCTTCACTAGCGCCTGACTCACCAGTTAAACATAAAGAAAAATATTAGAGAGATATAGAGAGATCCATATTGGAGCCCATACTGGCAGCCATATTGGAACACTGGCGGCCATATTGGAACACTGGCGGCCATATTGGAGACTGGCGGCCATATTGGAACACTGGCAGCCATATTGGAGACTGGCGGCCATATTGGAACACTGCCGACCATATTGGAACACTGGCGGCCATATTGGAGACTGGTGGCCATATTGGGACACTGCCGACCATATTGGGACACCGGCGGCCATATTGGAGCCTGGCGGCCAAATTGAAGACTGGCGGCCATATTGCGGACTGACGGCCATATTGGGGACTGACGGCCATATTGGGGACTGACGGCCATATTGGGGACTGACGGCCATATTGGGACACTGACGGCCATATTGGAGACTGGCGGCCATATTGGGACACTGCCGACCATATTGGGACACTGGCAGCCATATTGGAGCCTGGCGGCCATATTGCAAACTGGCGGCCATATTGGAGCGTGACGGCCCTATTGGGACAATGCCAGTGTAGATACCAGATCTGCTCTGGTTACCAGATTGGCAAGGGGGGCCTGCGCTTGACGAAAACGTCAGACTACGGCATCTTAACTTGGACAAACTACCTTGCAAGTGCTGTGTGGTTAAATTTAAAAGAGACATAAATGTTAAAAACAGCTCCTGTGGCGAGATTAAGATATTACGACATTTCTCTGGTACTGCTCTTTCACACCTGGGCTTTGGACCAAGTTTGGCAAGTTGTTATTTACCATGTTTTTGACGGATTTTCCTATGATGTAAAAAACGTTTTCTTCTGTTTATTTTTTTAGAGAACCCCAAAAATATGATATGTTTAACTATACATCAAATCATTATCAGGCTATGAAGAAAAAGGCTGTCAAAACATTAAATATACGTACATTTTGCGTGTACTGTATTTATTTAACACTGCGGGCCATATTGGGAAACTGGCGGCCATATTGGAGCCCGGCGGACATATTGGAACTTGGAAACCATATTGGATGCTGGCAGCCATATTGGAACTTGGCAGCCATATTGGAACTTGGCAGCCATATTGGAACATGAAAGCCGCATTGGATGCAGGTGGCCATATTGGATCTTGGTAGCCATATTGGATCTTGGCAGCCATATCAGAACTTGACAGCCATATTGGAACATGGAAGCCATATTGGAACTTGGAAGCCGTATTGAATGCCTCGCAGCCATATTGGAACTTGGAATCCATATTGGATGCTGGCAGCCATATTGGAACTTGGAATCCATATTGGATGCTGGCAGCCATATTGGATGTTGGCAGCCATATTGGAACTTGGAAGCCATATTGGATGCCTCGCAGCCATATTGGAACTTGGAAGCCATATTGGATGTTGGCAGCCATATTGGAACTTGGAAGCCATATTGGATGCTGGCAGCCATATTGGAACTTGGAATCCATATTGGATGCTGGCAGCCATATTGGATGTTGGCAGCCATATTGGAACTTGGAAGCCATATTGGATGCCTCGCAGCCATATTGGAACTTGGAAGCCATATTGGATGCTGGCAGCCATATTGGAACTTGGAAGCCATATTGGATGCCTCGCAGCCATATTGGAACTTGGAAGCCATATTGGATGCTGGCAGCCATATTGGAACTTGGAATCCATATTGGATGCTGGCAGCCATATTGGATGCTGGCAGCCATATTGGAACTTGGAAGCCATATTGGATGCCTCGCAGCCATATTGGAACTTGGAAGCCATATTGGATGTTGGCAGCCATATTGGAACTTGGAAGCCATATTGGATGCCTCGCAGCCATATTGGAACTTGGAAGCCATATTGGATGCCTCGCAGCCATATTGGAACTTGGAATCCATATTGGATGCTGGCAGCCATATTGGAACTTGGAAGCCAAATTGGATGCCTCGCAGCCATATTGGATGTTGGCAGCCATATTGGAACTTGGAAGCCATATTGGATGTTGGCAGCCATATTGGAACTTGGAAGCCATATTGGATGTTGGCAGCCATATTGGAACTTGGAAGCCATATTGGATGCTGGCAGCCATATTGGAACTTGGAAGCCATATTGGATGTTGGCAGCCATATTGGAACTTGGAAGCCATATTGGATGTTGGCAGCCATATTGGAACTTGGAAACCATATTGGATGCTGGAAGCCATATTGGAACTTGGAAACCATATTGGACCCTGGCAGCCATATTGGATGCTGGTGGCCACGTTGAAGAAACCTCATCCTTTTAACTTTTCTGTTGTTGTGTTTAACAGAACTGTTCTGTGGTCTGAGTGGATCAGAACATAACAGGATAAAACAGAATGATCCCACAGCTGACCTACCATGGTCCCTTCAGGCTAGGTTCTGAAGGTTCTGACCTGCTGTGTGAGGAATAACCTCAAGGACTGGGTCTGGCTCCATCAGATTAAGCTGTGTTAAAAGGATTAGAGGGACTTTCTAAGAACTCCAGGTCTACTTTCAACAGAAGAGCTGCAGACTGCCAGTCTGTGGTGGGAGACTGAGTTTGGTACCGACACACTAACAGAACATTCCTGTGACACAACAGAGTTCCACAAGATAGAGGCTTCCTGTAGCAGCAGAGGAGTCTGGACCTTAGTGGTTCTGAGGAAAGGTTGTACTGGGTTCTGCTGCTGAGGTCCAGTCTGAGCCAGAACCTTCAGGTTAAACCCCTGAAGGGCCTGAGTTCTACGGAAGCAGAAACAGATTCTACAGCAGTAGAACCAGGTTCCACAGCAGATCTACAAGGTTCTAGGGAACCAGAAACAGGTTCTACAGCAGATCTACAAGGTTCTAGGGAACCAGAAACAGGTTCTACAGCAGATCTACAAGGTTCTAGGGAACCAGAAACAGGTTCTACAGCAGATCTACAAGGTTCTAGGGAACCAGAAACAGGTTCTACAGCAGATCTACAAGGTTCTAGGGAACCAGAACCAGGTTCCACTGCAGATCTACAAGGTTCTAGGGAACCAGAAACAGGTTCTACAGCAGATCTAGAAGGTTCTAGGGAACCAGAAACAGGTTCTACAGCAGATCTAGAAGGTAGACCAACTGGATCTGCTGTAGAACCAGCTGGATCTGTTGGTACTGCAGCAGTGCTGCTTGTCTTGGTTCCGGTCCAGAATGTCTCCGTCACGGCCAGGCTATTTTAACTCCAGGACTATCTGCCAACTTCCCATGACATCAGCCAGAGGGGGCGGAGCCAGAAGCCCAGAAAGAACCCTGATCCACCTGAGAGCTGCAGCTTCACCTCTAAGGCCCGTTGGACCTGTCAGCAGGCTGTGGAAGCAGGTTCTACCTGCAGGGAACCTGTGAGCTTCCTGCTCCTGGTGGACTCACCTGTTGCTGGTCCTCAGGTAAAGGAGGAGGGGGCGTGGCCAGCTGGTTCCCATGCTGCTGCTGCTGCTGCTGCTGATGATGATGATGACGATGGTCTCGTGCCGCCATCTCTGCCATCCTCCTCTCCATCTGCTCCAGCCGCTCCAGGATGGACATCCTGAACTGGTTATCTGCAGGTAGAGAGCGAGAAGGTGTGATGCTAAGGCTCCGCCCCCTCCGGACAGGTAGAGAGAGAGAGAGAGAAGGTGTGCCGCTGAGGCTCCGCCCCCTGCAGCCAGTCAGAGACACAGAGAGGAGCAGAGGAGGCTGCTTCTCCTTCAGAGCGCCGCACAGACTGAGTACCTAAACCCAGCAGAGCCGGGACGCTCCCAGACTCCTCCTACACAACCCACAATGCACCGGGAGCTCTGGCCGTGGCAGCAGGTCGACAGGTGATCAGGACCTGGAGACGGGATCAGAGCTCAGCCAATCAGCTGCTCGTCCATCAGAGGTGGCAGCAGAGAGGCTGTCGACAGCTCTGAGAGAACGGCTGGCTGTTACTGAGACACACACACACAGTAACACACACACACATTAACACACACACATTAACACACACTGTCTCAGATGGAAACTATCTGACTTCAATCCGGCCGCCTGTTGCTCTCTCTCTCTCTCTCTCTCCAGGAAATAAAAGCTTCAGCCAAATATAGACGGATCCAGTGTGACCTGAACACACACATTAACACAGACACAGACAGACGGGGGACTCCCTGCTAGCAGCTGCTCCCTCCTGAACACAGACACATGGAAGCAGAAAGCAGAGCCTGACCGGACCCGACCGCTCCAACAGAACCAACCAGAACAATCAGCTGGTTCTGTAACTGCTGCTGAGCGGCCATCTTTCCTGCACACACACATATTCCTGTCTTGCTTTAAACGTCTCCATCAGCAAGCTTGATCCAAAACGCTCTCCTGGCATAACAAGGTCACAAAGCAATTCCCCTCCAGAACAGCAGGGGGAGACGTCTATGGCTGACAACAGCTTGTAAACACACCCATTAAAGGAGCAATGGGGAGCCTAAGCTCCTCCCCTTCCTGTAGGAAGCCTAAGCTCCTCCCCTTGCTGTAGGGAGCCTACGGCTCCTCCCCTTCCTGTAGGGAGCATAAGCTCCTCCCCTTCCTGTCAGCCCCTGTTTCCCCAAACCGTAGAAATTATGAATAGAAGTCAATGAAGCGATAAAAGTTATTTTCTGGTCCGCTTTGTCTTACGTCCTGAATCTCACATATTTTATACGTAGATTTAAATAATAACTAATTATGTACATTTCTGTGTTTGTCCAGTGATTTGGGTTTTATTTGATTGTAAAAATTCGCATTTAAAATGCCTACAAATCAGAAGTTGCATATATGACGCCATTTGGCTAACAGGAGCTAGCACTAGCTATAGCTAGCACTAGCTATAGCTAGTGCTAGCTATAGCTAGCACTAGCTATAGCACGTAAAACCTTCACCTAGAGCTTGTAGAACTTCTCCTCCATGCTGGCTCTCTCTCCACCAACTGCTTTATCCCCGACATAGCTGCTACTTTCCACATGGTCAGATTTATAGAGGTTTTCTCCGTGTTTAATGCTCCTTTCTTCATCCTGGAGGCTACGACCCCCGCTCTTATTCTTCTTCTGCAGTTGTAGTCCGCTAAACGTTTTCACACAAAACCTAAAGTAACTTTTACCGTCCGTTTTCTCTGCATCAAAATTAGTTTTTAAAATTCACGGACATCATATGTTTGATCCACGGCGCATTTTACACTGCATAAGAAAATAACTTTTATCGCTCCATTGACTCTCATTCATTTTTTTTGGCAGTCGTGGACCCATGGACAGGAAGTAGAAGGGCGGGGCTTAGGCTCCCCATGGCCGACAGACAGAGAGTTCTGATTGGCTTTCCTCAGAGGGAGCTACTACCTATAGCCAGTATACGTGTGAACATGTTTTCTGTTGGTTCTCTGTCTAACACCCATTAGGAAATGTATAAAATCTGGAAATAATTTGGTTTTTATGTGTTAAAATAAGGGACTGTTATGGTAAAATTATTTCCCGATTAGTTCTATGTAATGACTAGTAATTAACAGTAAATGCAGCTGGTGCTTAGTGCTGATGGACGTTTCACCTACTCTGGTTGAACTGAAGGACTCCTGTATCATTGTTATGTCTGCTATAAGGTCTGAATCCCCACAGAGGAAAGGTTCGTCTCACAGAGAGCGTCGGCCCATCAGGGCTTCCGAATAAATATGTTAAAACACCAATGCAGACTGAATCATCCCTATCTACATCTCTAAGCAAATCACACAGATCAGTACAGGGACCCACCCACTGGGGTCGGCACACTTTGGACCTTGTACTGACATACGGCATTAACTGTAAGGAAGGAACAGTCCTCCCATATAACCCAGTCCTATCCGACCATTTTATGATAACTTATGAATTTATTTTAGCGGACCCTCCCAAACCTGGAAGGAAAATTCATTATAGCTTGTAAAGGTAAATCCATGGAGCAATGGCCGACAGAGAGAGTTTTAAATTGAGCTTTTTACTACAAGTTTAGCTCATAGAATCCTCTAGAAACAAACCCAGTGTCTGTTTAGTTGTTCTCTACACCTCCTGGTTTAAACTCACCAACAGACCAGCTCAGATAAACTGACCGAAACACAGAACCAGGCAGCAGAACTCAGAAACAGAACCAGCAGAACCAGGTAGAATGCCCTCACTCTATGGCTTAGAATGGTCCTCTGTCTGAATGCTACACAGCGCCACCAGAAACCTACAGAGAAGCCGTCACATTAGCGCCCCCTGCAGGTCTGGTTCTGCCTAGAGTGGAAGATCCCAAACCTCCACCTTCTGACCCAAACTACAGAACCGTACGACGCTACGCTGGTTCAGAACCAGCACCCAGAGGCCAGGATTAGGACGCCATGTTGGTTTTATTCATCCTGTTTCACCGTGTAGAACTGCTGAGGAAGAAGAGGGGGAGGAGTTACTGACCGTCCAATGAGAGCCAGTCTAGCTGGGAGCTGGGCAGAGAGCTGGCGTTCCTCGCTCTGTACTCAAACAGAACCGATGAAGAGACAGAACCTCCAGACTCCAGAACCTGCAGACACACCAGGCCGGCTTCATGGGCTGGAACACAGGACAGAGAGAGTACATCAGAACCAGTAAGTACATCAGAACCAGTAAGTACATCAGAACCATCAGAACCAGTAAGTACATCAGAACCACTAAGTACATCAGAACCAGTAAGTACATCAGAACCATCAGAACCAGGAAGTACATCAGAACCAGTAAGTACATCAGAACCATCAGAACCACTAAGTACATCAGAACCATCAGAACCAGGAAGTACATCAGAACCACTAAGTACATCAGAACCATCAGAACCAGGAAGTACTCAGAACAGAAGTACATCAGAACATCAGAGACATAGAACCAGTAAGTACATCAGAACCAGGAAGTACATCAGAACCATCAGAACCAGTAAGTACATCAGAACCACTAAGTACATCAGAACCAGTAAGTACATCAGAACCAGTAAGTACATCAGAACCACTAAGTACATCAGAACCATCAGAACCAGTAAGTACATCAGAACCACTAAGTACATCAGAACCATCAGAACCAGTAAGTACATCAGAACCAGTAAGTACATCAGAACCAGTAAGTACATCAGAACCACTAAGTACATCAGAACCATCAGAACCAGTAAGTACATCAGAACCACTAAGTACATCAGAACCATCAGAACCAGTAAGTACATCAGAACCAGTAAGTACATCAGAACCAGTAAGTACATCAGAACCACTAAGTACATCAGAACCATCAGAACCAGTAAGTACATCAGAACCACTAAGTACATCAGAACCATCAGAACCAGTAAGTACATCAGAACCAGTAAGTACATCAGAACCAGTAAGTACATCAGAACCAGTAAGTACATCAGAACCAGTAAGTACATCAGAACCATCAGAACCAGTAAGTACATCAGAACCACTAAGTACATCAGAACCAGTAAGTACATCAGAACCATCAGAACCAGTAAGTACATCAGAACCATCAGAACCACTAAGTACATCAGAACCATCAGAACCAGTAAGTACATCAGAACCAGTAAGTACATCAGAACCATCAGAACCAGTAAGTACATAAGAACCACCAAGTACATCAGAACCAGTAAGTACATCAGAACCATCAGAACCACTAAGTACATCAGAACCATCAGAACCAGTAAGTACATCAGAACCAGTAAGTACATCAGAACCACTAAGTACATCAGAACCATCAGAACCAGTAAGTACATCAGAACCAGTAAGTACATCAGAACCACTAAGTACATCAGAACCATCAGAACCAGTAAGTACATCAGAACCACTAAGTACATCAGAACCACTAAGTACATCAGAACCATCAGAACCAGTAAGTACATCAGAACCATCAGAACCAGTAAGTACATCAGAACCACTAAGTACATCAGAACCATCAGAACCAGTAAGTACATCAGAACCACTAAGTACATCAGAACCATCAGAACCAGTAAGTACATCAGAACCAGTAAGTACATCAGAACCACTAAGTACATCAGAACCATCAGAACCAGTAAGTACATCAGAACCACTAAGTACATCAGAACCATCAGAACCAGTAAGTACATCAGAACCAGTAAGTACATCAGAACCATCAGTATAGTTCAGTTTATTCATACAGAATCATTTCACAGCAAACGTCGTCTCAAACCATTTTACAAGTAAAGTCATTTTAACACAATTATACAAACATTCTATTCAAATAGTTTTTTCATCCAAGGAATCCCAGCAGACATCAGGGGCGTCACGATTTCGATTTTGTATAGACAACGATCAAAATTACGCTACAACCTCGAGCATTGAAACCCAAAAGAGGATCGCGATCACCTCCTGCCATGTTTACACTTGGTACGTTCCACTCAGACTCCGTAGCAACAGTTAGCAGAAAACCGTCTCATCACAAGAAACCACACGTCACATTTTGCCTAACCACATCACCACCTGGTAACATTTAACTTCCTGTATCGCACTCCCCATGAGCACAGCACACCTCTACAGAGCACGTTAGCTATGCTAGCAAGTAGTTATTAGCTAAGCTACAGTTAATCTAGAGCTAGAATAGAAGAAGCAGAGCTAAAGCCGCTCCTTCTACTCTCTAATTACCAATAAGGAAACGTTTAGTTCCCCGAGAGTTAAGTCCACATTCTGCTTATGAACCAGAGAACCGCTGTTAGCTGCTGATTAGCTGGTTTCTCTGAGGCAGACGGAGCTGAGAGTTAATGAACTGCAGTAACTATAAATAGCCACTAGATGGCAGACACCCTCTGTTACTAGTCACTTATTTATTTAAACAAGATTTTACACTTATAAGTGTAACAATTGATCAAAATACAATAATATTGTAAATAAATGATTACAATTTGACCACTAATCTCTAATGTGATACATTACACAAGAATAATGGAAACTGCATCACATATGTCTTTGAAATAAGATTTACTGTACAAAATCTAATGAATAAAACCAATAATCATAGACTAGACTGGTCTAAAAATGGCGTAGGGCTCTGCACTGTAATGGAAAAAACATTTTTAAAAAATCAAGAATTGAATCGTGACCCTAAAATCGTATCGAGGATTTGGAGACACCCCTAGCAGATTGTGCTGAGAATCTCCTTTTTCAGTGTACATATGTAGTTCAAATATGTGAGAGCAATAAATTAAAGAGGATTGGGTTTATTCCTAAAATGAACTGACAAGTAAGGAATCTAAAACTAACTAATATTGTTGACTAGCTTAACATCATATATTGACGTTCATTAACTCATCATCAGTACCTGCATGCAACTGTACAACTCAACTTACAAAAAACTGTCATCAGATTTTTTTTTTTACTCTTGCTGGCTCTGGCTGCTCTGCTTAGCATCACTGGCTAATTTCTTATTGCTCCCGATGGCCAGTCCGCTACTGGTTGTTGTTCAGCAGTCTGGTGTAGATTACTTAATACGAACGTTTATGCTGTATGCGCACTAGAAAAGGTCAAGAAGAATCAGATCTCTGATGTACCATGGAGCTGATTATTAAGCGCTTTATACGTAAGGAGGAGGATCTTAAACTGTATTCTGGATTTAACAGGGAGCCAATGGAGAGAAGCCAAAACAGGAGAAATGTGATCTCTCTTTTTAATATTCATCATCTTGCTCTTGGGGGGTTAAACCAGGAAGTGACCCGGTTACCTGGACAGTAGCAGCGCAGAACTCCAGGCTGGATTAGGGAGGCGGGGACGGAGCTCTGGTCGAACACACAGGAGTACCGACCCGACGGCTCGCTCCACGGCCCGGTGATCAGAACCTTCACTCCTCCCTGCAGAGAGAGGCCAGTCAGAGCTGGAGCGGAACCAGAACCAGAACCAGAACCAGAGCCGTCTCACCTCTGGGTACGACCACTCCGGGGAGAAGTCTGTGATGGAGGCCAGGCGGGAGGAGGAGGAGGAGGGTGGGGGCGGGTGGGGGAAGGGGAGGAAGGAGGAGGAGGGGGAGGGCTGTGGCGGAACCACGTATCGGACCCCGGTGGGGAACATGGCCGGGGGCGGAGCCACGGGGGGGCCGGCCTCCTCCGTGATGAGGTCAGAGATCAGGTCGGGAAATTGGCTGTCGAAGGAGATGTCTAGCTCCTCCCCCCCGCGCTCGCCAGGCTCCGCCTCCTCCTGAGTGTCCATGCAGGTGTCCTCTGAGTCGTGGCTCCGCCTCCTCTCCTCCTTCACCTGGACTGTTGCCGCGGGAGCCGTATCCATGGAGACTGAGGGGAACGCCGGCGTCGGCTGAGGGCTCTCGGCTGGGGGCGGAGCTTCAGGCGCAGGCAGCGGATTGGATAACGGCCCTTCAGCCTGTCCCTGCGTGTGATTGGTCGCCTGGGACGGCTCAGCTGTCGAGTGTTGCCTAGGAGACGAGCCAGAAGGGGCGTGGCCTGTCTGAACGGGAGGAGTCACAGAGGGAGGTTAGAGTGGAAGGATACGGCGACAGGAAGTAGTTCCTACTGAACGACTCACCTGGAGGAGGGCCAGCTTAGTGGGCGGAGCTCTGCCTTCATCATCATCATCATCATCAGTCTGCTTCTTCAGCTCCTCTTCCTCAGGCCTAGGCTCCTCCCTCCCTCCATCAGACTCCCCCAGAGCTCCCAGCTCCAAGCAGAGGGGGAGGATGGGGGGGGCCACGGAGGAGGTGGGGGACAGGGAGAGGGAGGGGGGGGGGCCGGAGGAAGGAGGGGAGGAGGAAGAGGAGGGGGAGGTGGAGAGGGAGGAAAGGGAGGAAGGAGGAGAGACGGAGGTGGTGGGGGAGAGGTAGAGAGAGAGGGAGGGGTGAGAGAGGGGGGAGGAGTTCCTGATGGAGGAGGAGGGGGGAGGGGGCCCCCCGTACGTCTGTCCCTGTTTGGGGGAGTTCAGGAAGGAGTCGGGGTCAAAGGGCGGGGGTGGGGGAGGAGAGGGGGAGGGAGGGGGGGAGGCAGCAGCAGGTGTGGGAGGGGACTGATGGGAGGAGGGGGCGAGGAGGAGTCCGCCGATGATGGGGGATGGGAGGAGGGTGAGGGAGAGGGTGGCCTGTACGGGGGCGGAGGAGGAGGGAGGGGAGGGGGAGGTGGGCGGGGCCGCGGGGGAGAGCAGCAACGAGCCAAAGCCCCGCCTCTGCCCCGTCTCCTCCGCTGGAGCCCCGCCCCCTCCTCCTGGGATCGTGGCGGCCGTCGCCATGACGATGACGGCGTTCTGAGGCAGCGCCACGGCAGCCAGGTTGCTCCGCCCGTCGCTGTAGTAACCGTTGCTGTGGTTGCCGCCGCATTGCTGCGGCTGCGGGGGGGAGGAGCCAGACCTGTGGAGGAGAGGGCGGGGTCAGAATGGGCGGAGTCTGGAACCTTATCAGTTCCCAGAACCATTTTAGCTCCTTCTGTACTTCCAGCAGAATAAGCTCCGCCCTTTTAGCTAGATTTACGCTTCTAAAAGGACGCCATTTTAAAAAAATATAGTAAAATTAAAAACATTCAGTCCCTGAACCTAAAAAGGTTCCCCTTTGGACAGAGAATTATGGGAACTATACTCTAATAGGATGGTTCTAGGAACTCATTCATGGAGACCAATGAAATGAAACCACGTTTTACAAAAGTTTATTCGATTTCAGACAGATATAAGAAAAATTCTTTTTTTTTAATGGTCGGGCCAATGGAACCCCCCCCACTGTAGAGTAGGAACAAAAATGGTTCTAGGAACTGACGATGGTGGTCCCTAGTTGATATCTATCTGGAAAAAACAACCAGGTCCTACAGTGACTAAAGGAACCAAAGGCTCCTCCTTCCTCACTTTACCTCTGATGTTCTAGAACACTAATTATACATATATATGTATCAGGCGTTGCGTTTACTGAATAACTGCTAATTTAAAACTTTGACAGAAACATCTGAAGGCTGTGGATCATTTTTACAGAGCAGTATTGGAACTTCTGACCTCTTGGTGAACTTTACAGGTGGAGTCCAGGTAAACACAAACAAAAACCTGATGAGAATCACTTTATGACTGCTTAAACACCTCACTGCTTCTACCAAACAGAGGACACTGTGGCGGTGGGAGACCTGTCCAATATGGCCGCCTAGCAGCTCATCAGCGCCTGTAGGAAGCAGTCTATGATGAACGTTCTGGGTCGTTATCTGGCTACTACTAGGGATGTCTGAGATCACACTGCCTCCATGTGGCAGAGGGTGGAACTGCAGTCCTCTGAATACACACCTCCACCTGTCCTCCACCTGTCCTCCACCACCAGGTACTCCATTCTATAGATGAACCTGATGTAGATCTACTGTTACCATCTATGACTAAACGCTGCCCCTGGTGGTCAGGAGGAGCTTCTACAGTCTGACCTCCTTCTGTTGTCAGTGTGAGGAAGACCTACGTGGATGAAGGGCGGGGGGAGGAGCCAGGGCTGCTAGGAGGCTTGCTGTCCCCTCCCCCTTCTCCCCTCCCCGTCTCCCCGGGGTCAGAGGTCAGCTTGGGGGAGATGATGCGGTGCTTGGTGCTGTTGCAGCGGTGGGGAATGTTCCCTCCTGATGACACTGAGGACAGCAGGTCAGTGATGTCAGAGTGAGGTCAGCGTGATGTCACAGTGATGTCACGGAGGGGGGGCGGTTCCTACCCTGGTTGGTGCTGCAGAGGCAGGCGTGCGTGCGAGGCTGTGGTTTGGTTCTCTGCCGCTCCAGGATGTGCTGGACCAGCTCCTCGATGCTGAAGTCCCCAGAACCCACCGAGCACTTGATGCTGTGGACTGAGACACAGAGAGGGACATTAGCTCCGCCCACAACGCCACGTCCACCTGGTGGGAGGGGTGGGGTCTACTACTGCCGTACACATGGGCCTCAGCTGGCTCAGCAGGTCGTCCCTGCTCCACCTCAGGGTGTCGTGGCGCTCGGACACCGCGCACAGCAGCGGACTGCATTTCCCAGAATCCTCTGGTGACGGCACGTTCAGGTAGTGGACCAGAACAATGTCTGGGTTCTGTAGGGAAACACACCTGGTCAGCACTGGATGAACCAAAGTCTAAACCAAAAGCCAAACTACCAGGTGGAGTTCCATGAAGCTGCTGTGTGAGTGAAGGAGGAACTAACCTGCAGCAGCCAATAGCATCGTCTGTGGAATGTTGGTACGATGGAGGAATGGACGTAGCAACCGTAGAGACACTGCAACAAAGGGGGAACCATCAGGAGTTATACTGGGAACCATCAGGAGTTATACTGGGAACCATCAGGAGTTATACTGGGAACCATCAGCAGTTACAATGGGAAAAATCAGGAGGTACACTGGGAACCATCAGGAGTTATACTGGGAACCATCAGGAGGTACACTGGGAACCATCAGGAGGTACACTGGGAACCATCAGGAGGTACACTGGGAACCATCAGGAGGTACACTGGGAACCATCAGGAGGTACACTGGGAACCATCAGGAGGTACACTGGGAACCATCAGGAGTTAAATTAGGAACCATCAGGAGTTACATTAGGAACCATCAGGAGTTACATTAGGAACCATCAGGAGTTACATTAGGAACCATCAGGAGTTTCACTGGGAACCATCAGGAGTTTCACTGGGAACCATCAGGAGTTTCACTGGGAACCATCAGGAGTTTCACTGGGAACCATCAGGAGTTACACTGAGAATCATCAGGAGTTACACTGAGAACCATCAGGGGTTACACTGAGAACCATCAGGAGTAATACCGGGAACCATCAGGAGTAATACCGGGAACCATCAGGAGTAATACCGGGAACCATCAGGAGTTATACTGGGAACCATCAGCAGTTACACTGGGAACCATCAGCAGTTACACTGGGAACCATCAGGAGTTACACTGGGAACCAGGTTACAGGAACCATCAGGAGTTACACTGGGAACCATCAGGAGTTACACTGGGAACCATCAGGAGTTACACTGGGAACCATCAGGAGTTACACTGGGAACCATCAGGAGTTACATTAGGAACCATCAGGAGTTACACTGGGAACCATCTGCAGTTATACTGGGAACCATCAGGAGTTTCACTGGGAACCATCAGGAGTTTCACTGGGAACAATCAGGAGTTACAATGGGAACCATCAGGAGTTACAATGGGAACCATCAGGAGTTACACTGGGAACCATCAGGAGTTACACTGGGAACCATCAGGAGTTACAATGGGAAAAATCAGGAGTTACACTGGGAACCATCAGGAGTTACACTGGGAACCATCAGGAGTTATACTGGGAACCATCAGGAGTTACACTGGGAACCATCTGCAGTTATACTGGGAAATATCTGCAGTTATACTGGGAACCATCTGCAGTTATACTGGGAACCATCAGGAGTTATACTGGGAACCATCAGGAGTTATACTGGGAACCATCAGGAGTTATACTGGGAACCATCAGGAGTTACACTGGGAACCATCAGGAGTTACACTGGGAACCATCAGGAGTTACACTGGGAACCATCAGGAGTTACACTGGGAACCATCAGGAGTTACACTGAAAACCATCAGGAGTAATACCGGGAACCATCAGGAGTAATACCGGGAACCATCAGGAGTTACACTGAGAACCATCAGGAGTAATACCGGGAACCATCAGGAGGTATACTGGGAACCATCAGGAGGTATACTGGGAACCATCAGGAGTTACATTAGGAACCATCAGTGCTGCTGCTGTGCGACCACCAGGGGGCGCTGCCTACCTCCATGCCCTGCACCTTCAGCTTCATGTGATCTTCTCTCGTCGTCTTCCCATCCTTTCTCTTCTTCCAGCTGTAGCCGTCCTTACGGTACTTCACCTTCTTACGGTTGTAGAGGATGATGCTGCCGTTCTTCGGCCTGAAACAGCCACACAGGACAGGTAAGGCGCGGGACAGAGGACAGGTAAGGGGCGAGACACAGGACAGGTAAGGGGCGAGACACAGGACAGGTAAGGGGCGGGACACAGGACAGGTAAGGGGCGAGACACAGGACAGGTAAGGGGCGAGACACAGGACAGGTAAGGGGCGAGACACAGGACAGGTAAGGGGCGGGACACAGGACAGGTAAGGGGCGAGACACAGGACAGGAAGGGGCGGGACACAGGACAGGTAAGGGCCGACACAGGACAGGTAAGGGCGAGACACAGGACAGTAAGGGCGAGACACAGGACAGGTAAGGGGCGGGACACAGGACAGGTAAGGGGCGGGACACAGGACAGGTAAGGGGCGGGACACAGGACAGGTAAGGGGCGAGACACAGGACAGGTAAGGGGCGGGACACAGGACAGGTAAGGGGCGGAAACAGGACAGGTAAGGGGCGGGACACAGGACAGGTAAGGGGCGGAAACAGGACAGGTAAGGGGCGGAAACAGGACAGAAGGGGCGGGAAAACAGGACAGGTAAGGGCGGGAAACCAGGACTAGTAAGGGGAGACACAGGACAGGTGGGGACACAGACAGGTAAGGGGGAAGGAGGACGGACGGGGGCTGGGAGAACAGGACAGGTAAGGTGCGGGAAACAGGACAGGTAAGGGGCGGAAACAGGACAGGTAAGGGGCGAAACACAGGACAGGTAAGGGGCGAGACAACAGGACAGGTAAGGGGCGGGAACAGGACAGGTAAGGCGGAAACAG
Organism: Apricaphanius iberus; assembly: GCA_028564705.1. NCBI lineage: Eukaryota > Metazoa > Chordata > Actinopteri > Cyprinodontiformes > Aphaniidae > Apricaphanius > Apricaphanius iberus. The sequence goes on along the minus strand of JAPXFQ010001724.1, from coordinate 1,952 downwards.
GACAGGTAAGGGGACGGGAAACAGACAGGTAAGGGGGGGGAAACAGGACAGGTAGGGAGGACAGAGACAGGGAAGGGGCGGGAAACAGGACAGGTAAGGGCGGGAAACAGGACAGGTAAGGGGCGGGAAACAGGACAGGTAGGGAGGACACAGACAGGTGGGAACAGGACAGGTAAGGGGCGGGAAACAGGACAGGTAAGGGGCGGGAAACAGGACAGGTAAGGGGCGGGAAACAGGACAGGTAAGGGGCGGGAAACAGGACAGGTAAGGGGCGAGACACAGGACAGGTAAGGGGCGGGAAACAGGACAGGTAAGGGGCGAGACACAGGACAGGTAATGGGGGAAACAGGACAGGTAAGGGGCCGGAAACAGGACAGGTAAGGGGCCGGAAACAGGACAGGTAAGGGGCGGGAAACAGGACAGGTAAGGGGCGGGAAACAGGACAGGTAAGGGGCGGGAAACAGGACAGGTAGGGGAACACAGACAGGTAAGGGCGGAAACAGGACAGGTAAGGGGACAGAGACAGGACAGGAAGGGGGGAAACAGGACAGTAAAGGGGGGGAAACAGGACAGGTAAGGGGCGGCGGGAAACAGGACAGGTAGGGAGGACAGAGACAGGGGAAACAGGACAGGTAAGGGACGGGAAACAGGACAGTAAGGGGCGAGACACAGGACAGGTAAGGGGCAGAAACAGGACAGGTAAGGGGCGAGACACAGGACAGTAAGGGGGGAAACAGGACAGGTAAGGGGCGGGAAACAGGACAGGTAAGGGGCGGGAAACAGGACAGGGTAAGGGGCGGGAAACAGGACAGGTAAGGGGCGGGAAACAGGACAGGTAAGGGGCGGGAAACAGGACAGGTAAGGGGCGAGACACAGGACAGGTAAGGGGCGGGAAACAGGACAGGTAAGGGGCGGGAAACAGGACAGGTAAGGGGCGGGACACAGGAAAGGTAAGGGGCGCCCTAAGCAGCGTCTGCCAGGCGCTCCTCCCATGGTCCCTACCTGGTTTTCAGGGAGCAGGAGAGCCACTCATCATGTCTGTCGAAGGAGATCAGGTAGGAGGCGATCTCCTGCAGACACACAGAGGGTTAATGACCCAGAGCTGCTCCAGAACCGGTTCTGGTTCTGGTAAGAAAGATTATTTAGAGGCTCAGATAGAGACATGTGATGTTTCCCATCCAATCCGAGCAGCTGTGTAGTTTGACTGTTCATCATCATCCAGGTGTAAGCAGGTAAGCAGCAGCTTAGGCTCATCCAGAGTCCAATCGGGTCAGAACCTCCCGTCACACTCACCTCGTTAGTGTTCCACCTCAGACGCTCGTTAGGGAGCGATGAAGAGCGCGGCAGAGAGTCCAGCAGCTGGTTGGGGACAAACACCTTCCTCTGTCCTTTATGTTCTGGACACACAGAGACGGGTCAGAACCATTGGGTCAGAACCAATGGGTCAGAACCAATGGGTCAGAACCATTGGGTCAGAACCATTGGGTCAGAACCACTGATTCAGAACCAATGGGTCAGAACCATTGGGTCAGAACCACTGATTCAGAACCAATGGGTCAGAACCATTGGGTCAGAACCAATGGGTCAGAACCATTGGGTCAGAACCAATGGGTCAGAACCAATGGGTCAGAACCATTGGGTCAGAACCACTGAGTCAGAACAATTGGGTCAGAACAGAACCACTGGGTCAGAACCATTGGGCCAGAACCATTGGGTCAGAACCAATGGGTCAGAACCATTGGGTCAGAACCATTGGGTCAGAACCACTGAGTCAGAACCAATGGGTCAGAACCATTGGGTCAGAACCATTGGGCCAGAACCATTGGGCCAGAACCATTGGGTCAGAACCAATGGGTCAGAACCACTGGGTCAGAACCACTGGGTCAGAACCAATGGGTCAGAACCACTGGGTCAGAACCATTGGGTCAGAACCACTGGGCCAGAACCATTGG